>JAJONQ010008643.1:0-12526 GCA_036250385.1 Solanum microdontum
GTCACTCACACTAAAGATATGTCTCATTCCCTTAAAATGCAGCTTGAAAAGAGAATCAATTTCCAACTTTATTTAGTTTTTTTGAGGTTTGAAGACACCAAATTCTACAACCGAATAAATGTTCTAAGAAAAGTTGTTTCATAGAATATGCAAAAAGAAAAAGGACTAGAGAAGATCTCAATCAGACCTTGTGTGACAATGTACCTTAAACATAGAATGTAGGAACAACAAACACAGTGAATGCAAACTTTACCCCTACCTTTGATAAGGTAGAGGCTGTATCCAAAAGAACCTTAAACATGCAATGTAAATTTTACAATAGAAGAAGAATTGAACTGCACTTGCGAGACATGTATTAAGTGGAAACTTACAAATCATTAGTTACACAATTGTAATTCATCTGAGCATATGCAGCCTTCATTGTTGCTTAATTCTTGTTGGATTTGTGAAAGTGGACAGACAAGGCTTTCAATGTAGATTTCATTCGAAAAACGGGCACCGAAGTTAGTAACCTCTGCATATCAAATCGGATCATCACATATGTTTTTGATAACATATGGTGTATCCTCTTGATTCTATATCTCTCCAGGTGCTCCATAAACAAGCAAAGTCTCACCTATATTTGACATGTAACATGATACTGGTGGTTAATGGGTTTGCTATATTTTGGGTTTGATGGGTGTTTTCATTTCCCTCCGACTCCGTTTTGGTTGCAGATTTTTTTTAGATTTTGGAGAAGAAGGTTTGATTGTCTTTCTTTGTAATTGTGGGAGGTTCTTAGGCTTCCTACATGTTTTTACCCGTTAAATGAATTTCCCCCAAATTGTACTAAATCTACTGTGGATTGTTTCGGATTTAATCCTCCAATAATACTCACTCAATCTTAAATTTTCTCTCGCGATTTAAAAAAAAAATCTCTCTTCATTCACTTTTAATTGTGTACTATTTGAAAAATAGATTTTCAGTTTTGCTTGTTACTTTTAACTTATCAAGAAAAGACGTTTATTTTTTTCATAGTTTACCACTAGAACTAATTACTCATATGGGACCTAAAAAAATCGGAATATTTTAAGTGTATTTTTGACCATCAACTATTTTAGTAAACAAACATAAAGTATTGTGGAGAAAGATTAACGTGGTGAGAAAAATAGTAGTAATATTAAATGAAACCAAAATAATGATATTTTAGTCAAGTTACCTTTTTAGTTACTATTTTTTTAAGGGACACAGAAAAAACATGACAAGTAAAATGAATTGTTTTAGAAGTTCAAGGCATAAATTAATAATCTTTCCCATTTACCCTTAGAAATTATTGTCCTTGAAGATTACAGATACTTCAATTATGAGTGATGTTGTGATTGTTTAAATATTAATAAAAAATAAACTAGTCTAAAACAAAAGAATTAGTAAGATTGATGACATTGTTTTTGCATGGATTAGCAGTTTTTATTTATCTTATTTGCCTTGCTACATTGACTTGATTCTTGAGTCAAATAAAACTTCATTTGAAATGACATAAGACATGGCTTTTTATCTCACTCGGTGATACAAAAATTTTGAAGATCAACCAAAATGTAATAGAATTCTTTAAGAATTTCAACTTAGATAATATTTTTCCACTCTATTAAGGAACACGATAACAACAAATTCTAGTAGGATTTTTTTTTTTGAAATAACAGATGAACAAAATTCACTTTCATGTACCCTAGAGTAGAGAGGATCTTATTAACCGAGTGTCATACCAAAGTTATTTCTCCAAGAATCCCACGTTTAGCACACTCTGTTCACATGATCGTATTTCATAGCTTCTAAATATGTTCTTATTTGCGTTTTCCTTCAATCAATTTCATAGATATCAATGTTACTGCCAAACTGAAAGAACTTTCAGCATTTGACAGGCTAAATAACTAAAATAGTGAAAAGATAGTGACGAGAAAATTACCAAACAATTAGCAATAAGGAAAACCACTATATTAATATACAATGACTCTTATTTTATTATTCCAACAATGAAGACTACATGCCAAACATTAATCACAGCAAGGGCTAGTCTTTATTGGTGTGTTCACCTGGCATGATTTTCATGTCCCTCACACTAGAGGTATGACATATTTCCTTAAAAATGTTTTTGCTAAAAGTTGCTTCATAGAATATGCAAAAAAAGAAAAGAATAGAGAGCATGTCCCTTAAACAAGTAATGTATTTTTCTATAGTTAATAGAAGATGAATTGAACTTACAAATCATTAGTTACACAATTTTCATTTATCTGAGCATATGCAACCTTGATTGTTGATTAATCCTTGCTGGTTTTGTGAGGGATAGACAAGCATTTCATTGTAGATTTCCTTCGAGAGACAGGCGCCAAAGTTAGTAATTTCTGCATATCTAATCGAATCATCCTTAGATAGTATATCTTTTTGATAACCGGAGGTGAATCTCCTCTTGATTCTGTATCATCCCAGCTGCTCCAAAAACAAACAGAATCTCACCTTGAGCCAATTTTAATGCAATGGATTTCTCCCTTTTCCCCTCCTTCATCGATGGACCCTGCTGCATGTTCAGCTCATAGGTCTACTAGTTTCCGATAAGTTCATCCATGGTAAGGACTTTTAGGTCCCTGGCCTCACTGATTGTATTCACTTTGCTTTCCCAAGACTTGGGAAGAACTCTGAGAAGCTTTCAAACTTGTTTGCTTGGGTGAATGGGTTCACCAAGGCATCTTAGATCATTTGTGATGGAAGTGAACCTTGTATGCATCTCATGAATGGTTTCACATTCCTTCATGCTAAAGTTCTCGTATTGGGTTGTTAACATGTCTAGTTTAGACTCCTTGACTTGGGTGGTTCCTTCGTGGGCCGTTTTTAAACAGTCCTAAATTTCTTTTGCAGTCTCGCAAGCTAAGATCGTGTTGTACTCATTTGGACGAATCCCACAAACCAGCAACTTGTTGGCTTTATAGTTCTTCTCTATTTTCTTTCGGTCAGCCTTATCATATTCTCTTCTGGTTTTTCGAATCACCTTCGTAAGTTCTCCTTCTTTTACGTCCTTAGTGGGAATGTATGGTCCATCAAGAATCACGCCCCATAGATTAGTGTCTTCCGCATTGATATAATCTTGCATTCGTGTCTTTCACCATCCATAGAATTGTCGGTTGAAGTGGGAGTGGACGGGTGGTAGACTGCCGTTCCTTTAGACTCGGAGGAGAAGCCATTCCTTCAAGATCTTTCTTATCTTGGTGTTAACTAAAAAGAAAAGTCACAACTCTGATACCACTTGTTGGAATGTATGCGTCCTCTAACTACGATGTGACAAGGTCCTTAAGACAGTTATGATGCACAAAAGTAAATACCAAAAGTAAAAAGCACACACAATACTTTATGTGGAAACCTCTTTGCTCAAGGGAGGAAAACCACGACCTGTCTCACAGGATTTTCAAACTGTTTTCACTAATCTTCTCAAGAAAAAGCGAAAAACAGTTTACAACCACACAATCAGATTAATCTCCTAATCTCAATACTAAGTAATACAATCTATTACTTAACGAGCCTAAGGAATTCCTACATTGCCCACTATACTAATAATCACTGATTAATATAGACTTTAGATCGTAAGACACAAAGTTTCCGTCAACTATGTTCTTACAATGATTCACACACGGTTTTGAAACGTTTCTAATAGAAGTGAAACAAATCCTACAAGTTAAGCACAAATACAATCAATCAAAATAACAACATGCTCAAGCAGCAAATCTTCGGTCTATGAGGTCCCTTGTTGTTTTGTTGAAGCATGAATTTTCTCTCTTGGAATGAATGAGTTGATATGTTGTTTGTCATGTTGAATATATCAACCATAAAGAATTAGTAATCATTGGACAAATAACCTCGTCCAATCTTATTGGTTCAGTACGTTGATGACCTCACGAACCTCTGACAAGACAACTTTCCAGCTGTATAACACATTGCCCTGGACGGAACACTCTGCAGAGGACCGGGTTCCTACATTTGTGAGGATCATCAAAACATCTGGAAAGAGTAAGACTTATCATTTTCCCTCTTTTTGACGATGACAAACAATCTGCCTCATATGAGTTAACATTCATTCAAAGTAACTCATTCATTCAAAGTATCAGTTACCCCTTTCAATATTCCCCCTGTCGCTATACTCTAATTTCACACACAGTTTACATATCAAC
Organism: Solanum microdontum; assembly: GCA_036250385.1. Classification (NCBI taxonomy): domain Eukaryota; kingdom Viridiplantae; phylum Streptophyta; class Magnoliopsida; order Solanales; family Solanaceae; genus Solanum; species Solanum microdontum. Next base: position 4,194 of record JAJONQ010008643.1, read on the forward strand.
TCCCCCTTTTGACATCAATGAAAAGGACTGACAATAAACATATACGATCTCCATGAAAAACATTAGGAACTCAAGGCCATGGGCCACACAATATATGCACAAGTAAGAAAAAATAGAGAAGATAAAAGCATACTAAGCAGGGTAAAAAAGGATGATATCATTAGATCACTTATACTGACCACAGAGTTCAGCCAAAGACAGTACACTTTGCCACAAGATAAAATCACGGGAAACAACTTAGACACTGAAAGACATATGGAATTTGGACAACAGACTCATTTAGGATGGAGTGGGATGGGGAGGATAAGACTTCAAAAATATGGTCATGTGATTATTAGCATCGACGTACGTGTGAATGATTTGCTTGTTTATAGCCTGAATTTCCTCACTGAGTGAGGCATTTGTCTTCAACAGCTATGCATTCTCATTTCTTAAGTAGTCTACTTCCTCTTTATCCGCAGTGCTAGTACCAAGTCCTTGTGAAATAGTTTGATTCAGTTGTTCCTTCAGTCATGCAATTTCTACCTCTTTAGCACTCAAGTTACTGTGAAGTCATTTAGCTTAAGCTTGAGGGATTACTGTTGCTCAAGAAGGTCAGACACATGGGACTTAGCCTTGACTTTTCCCTCAGCACACTCGCATTCTAAAAGTGTGGCCGGAGAGAACATTTGTTTCACAATGCCAGAAACTCCCCTGCCAAGGGGCACTCCGAAGTGTTCAAACACATGATTCAAAAGATACCCATAGGGTATGCCATGTTTGGAATTTTCCCAAGTCATAACTCTATGTATGTGTTCAAGCATAATGCCAGGAAGACTTACAACTTGTAGTTCATCCAATTGCTCCATTATAAATAGATCAACTGCAGACGCCACAATCCTTTTCTCACTTTTCGGCACCAGGACCTTGTTAACAAACTTGAAAAACAACTGGTATTCTACTTTGAGGAACTTCTTAAGAAGAGCTGCATATTTCATGTCCCCATGTTTGGTAGCCTGCGAACAAAATCAACAGAAGGTTTTCTCCCTTCAAATGACCAGATCCCTTCAGTGGGAACTCCCAGTATGATACCCAAACTCTCTTCAAACAGGGAAATTTTCAATTCATGCACCATCGTCTGAATCCCTCCATCCTAAAGGAGTTCGGTTTTGTAAAATAACTCTCGCCTCTCTGGTTCATGTAATTGTGGTACAAGACATTAAAGCACTTTGCAGAGAGATGGAATCAAAAAGGGTACACATACCAGGCTCTGTTAGGATGTCAGGATCAAACACCCTTCCATTTAGAACCTTTTGTTTTTCCATTTCTGCAACAATCTCTTCCCTTGTCAACACCTTTCCTTCAACTAGCTTCTGCGCGGTCGGACCTGGTCCCTTGGCATATTTTGGTTTTGAGGGGCCCCTTTTTGTCATCCTATCTCATTTTGTGGGTGATTTTTTTACAGACTTAGGAACTTCTTTGGCTTTGACTTGTTCCTTTTCTGCCTCCTTCTTTCGTTTCACCAGTGCTCTAACAATATCTTTAGACTCTGTTTCACTTGAGCCTATATTTTGAGGCACTGATGTAGGTTCCTCAGTGGGCACATGAAAAAGCCTTCTTCGTCTTCGATTTCTCTTTATTTGTTCCTCGTTTGCCACCACAACATCTCTAAGTAATTTTTGTACCGCCCCTCTTGTTGTGTATCTCCTTTTGTCTCCTTTGCTGGGAGATTCCACCATTTTTCCTTTCCCTTTCCTTTTTCTTTTCTTTTCTCACTCGGTAGGCTCATTCTCAATTCTAGTGTTAGGTACAAACTTCAGTTTCACCAAGATTTGGGATAATCATAGTTGAAGCATTCACTCCTCGAATCCCTTTTCAGGACCAAACTAGAGAAATTTCTTGTTCATCCTCTTCTTCACTGGTCAACCCTATGGTTTCAGGGGTTTGGTCAAACACTGGTTGAACACTATGAGGGACCTGTTTCGGCGATCTGCACTCTTGTTCTAAGAGCATTAGCTGAGTATCCCCTCTAAGAGAGGCCAGACTTTGTACAACCATCAATTCCTCTGTCGCTGCTAGTATGTTGGATTCCATACCTTTACACTCAGGAAAATCACCTTAAAAAAGCCTTTCAGACATGGTAGACGACACAGGCCCTGGTTGAGACACAACTTCTAAATCTTTAGTGGGTGTCTCAAGGGTAGGCTTCACAACCGACTAGGCCTCAGAATTTTGAGAATCTTTGTCTAATAAAACCAGTGTTGGAGAAAAAGGCAATATTTCCCCAGGGTTGATTACATGAGATACTAACACTTCATTGTGGGGTGTGATAGATTCATCAGTCTCTCGAACCCCACAAACTGGTGTGGACGAAGATCCTTCAGGAGTAGGAATTGAGAAATTGAATGAACTGGGGTTTTCAATTCCCTCGGAGAGAGGATATTTTGAGGGAGAAGAAGACTTCGGCATTTTCTCAAAAGACAAGAAGAAGACAGTTGACGAACAATGAGAGAGTTTGAAATAAAGTACAAAATAATTTGTGGTTGTCGAATTCTCTCAAAAGGGTGTATTTAACAAGGTATCGGGTCCCTGAACAGTAGTGACTCTTGGATTTTTAACCGAAAAGACGTCTGCAACTGACACAAAGAATAGGGAGAAGACACGTGGTAGTTACCGTTGACAGAAAACTGTGTAGTAATAGTGATATGAACCTTCTGGGGGACCAGGTCCGTCTCTATAGATAGCCCTGTCTGTTATGGTTAGATATTCCCTTTAGCCAACATGCCATGAGTGTGTTCCTGCACCAAGGAACCATATGTGAATTCACAAACGTTAAGCAATACAACAAGTATAGATACTTGCCCTACTGTCATATTAGAGGCTTTATGCAAAACTTGTTTTGAAATCAGGTGATCTTGTGCATTCCCAAACTCAATATGTTATTGATGAAATGTTCCTTGCCTAATGCCTTGGTGAAGATATCAGCCACTTGATCTTCCGTCGTTACAGTATCTCATCACCACATTCTTCTTGTCAACAGTGTCTCTAAGAAAGTGATGCCTCGCATCTATGTGTTTGGTCCTCTAATGCTAGATATGATTATTGGCCATGTTCATTGCGCTTGTATTGTCACATATGAGAGGAATAGTATTTGTGAGAACACAAAAGTCTTCAAGCTGCTGGTTGATCCATAAGAGTTTAGCACAACATGATGCAACAACCATATACTCAGCTTGAGTAGTTGATAGAGCTACTGAATTGTGCTTCGTAGTTCCACATGAGATTAGTAACGACCTTAGAAAATAATCCATGCCTGAAGTTCTTTTTTGATCAACAAGAAACCCTGCATAATCAGCATCAGCATACCCAATTAGATCAAAAGAGTCGTCAGCAGGAGAGAAAAGGATCAAGTTTTGTGTTCCCTTCAAGTATCTCAGTATTCGCTTGGCTGCCTTCAGGTGTGACTCTTTTGGAGCAACTTGAAACCTGGAACACATTCCCATGCTGATGACTATATCAGGTCGACTTGCAGTGAGGTAGAGAAGACATCCAATTATTACCCTCTACATAATCTAATTCAAATCAGTGCCAGCTTCATCTTTGTTCAGTTTTGCATTGGTTCTCATTGGGTTATAAATAATTTTGGCCTCTATCATACTAAACTTCTTGAGAAATTCCATTATGTACTTCTCTTGACAGATTGACGTACCCTGGGGAGACTATTTGATTTGCAACCCTAAGAAAACTGTTAGTTCCCCTATCACACTCATTTTAAATTCACTACTCATCAAGGCTGCAAACTCTTTGCACAAAGGATCTATAGTAATTACAAAGATGATATTGTCTGCGTAGACTTGCACTACCAGGAGCTCCTTTCCTCTTGACTTTAAGAACAATGTGTTGTCAATTTTTCCTCTTTTGAACCCATTTTCATGAAGAAATTTTGACAATCGCTCGTACCAGGCCATGGGTGCCTGCTTCAGGCCATATAGTGCTTTGTCTAGCTTTAGCACATGATTAGGCTGGTCAACATCTTCAAACCTTGGAGGCTGCTTGACATACACTTCCTCCTTCAAGTACCCATTTAGGAAAGCACTCTTGACATCCATATAGAAGAGCTTGAATCCCTTGTACGTGGTAAAACCTATTAGTATTCTGATGGCTTCCATCCTTGCAATAGGTGCAAAGGTCTTGTTATAATCAATTCATTCCTCTTGACTATAGCCCTGCACTACCAATCTTGACTTGTTTCTTATGATTGTTCCATGCTCGTCCAACTTGTTTATGAAAATCCATTTGGTCCCAGGCGCCGTACTTTGCTTCTCTCAAACTAATGCAACTCTTGTTGCATTTAGTTCACCCAGTAAGCATCTAGTAGAGCTTCCTTGATGTTTTTTGGTTCAAATGTGGATATCAAAGCTGAGAAGGAAGCCATTTTTCTTGCCTTAGATCTAGTTTAAATTCCAGATTCAAGAGGGGAAATCAGATTGTCTAGAGGATTAGATGATTGATACTTCCATCCCGATTTTCTAGTAATCTCCTCATCAGGTTCATAAGCTTGGACATCACTTTCTAATTCTTCATTCTGAGTCTCTCCTTCATGAGCATAATTTGGAGCAGCAGAAGGACCAGATACTTCCATAGGTTTCTCCGCCTTTTCATCACTCTGATTCATTTCATCTCCAGTTTATCGAATTTAGTTATCCCTCTGAATCTGCATTAACTCCTCAATATCAAGATCCTCCTTTCTTTCACAGTTGCTCAGTTCACTTGATTCATCAAAAATGACATACACACTCTCCTTGTAACACCCCAACTATTTTAAACGCCTAAATTAATTCGTACATTCGTGGAAAGACAAAGAGGGTGAGTAATAAATTAAGAATGATGTGGTATGTTATATTTTAAGTGTTCAAGGGTTGTATCTCATGTTTTGAAGTAAGGTAAGTCGTAAAATAAAAGTGGGCGAAACTTATCGTAAGGTCCTTTTTAAAGATTTCTCTGAAACTTGGTACAAATGTTTCGGACATTTTCTCCCAATATATAATGAGTTATGGGATCAACCACCCATTACATCGAAGGTCTACGAGTGTAGTTTCCAACGCATCAAATGGTTTGTTCATACGACTTCAGAATAGAGAGATATTTGTGTTTTTGCGAGACTGCGCAAGAAGGCACGTGAGGTGGGTCCCCTAAGTCGGTGGAAGCTTATAAGATAGCATATTCTTCATTCCAAATCGTGAGAAACCCACGATAATCAGAGAAATACTCCTTAAATTATCCTTGTGTGTTCATGATCTCTTCTTGGCCTCTTATAAAAATTTGCCCTACGTCGCGAGCTCGTCATTTTGGTATAATTTTCACGGCGAATTGAGCTGTGTAGCTCCGTGGAGGTTGTGGAAGTAGGGGTTTTTTGCAGTGGAGTGATTGTATTCAAGTGTTCTGGTCATTTAAAGAAAGGTAGGAATCACCTTTTATCAATTTACAGATACCTTAGGTCTTGGCTTGTAGTTTACGATATGAATCTGTATCGATTGTCGAATTGTCATAGTAATTATTATCCTTAATTACTAATTGATTTTACCTTTTTCTTTAGTGTTTTAGTGGTGTGGACAGAGGTATTTTCAGCAAAAATTATAAAGGAAAAGGTATGTTAAGGCTATTCCCTTCGTTCATCATATTTCCTTAGAGCTTGGGAGTGACATAGTAGGGTAGTTAATATTAGTGATCTGGTAGATGTAATTGAGAATGGTTGGCTGATTGAGTGGTTATAACCCTCATTATAGGGACTCATAATCTGTTAAGAACGACCCTGAGTTAGGAACGACTTGGAAACTATATATATAAATATATATATTGTTTATAGCTAAATTCCTCACATTTAGTTTATTCAATAGTTTGTTGTCGCCTTTGGGCTATTGTGGTTAGTTGTTGAGCTATGAACAACCTATGGGGGCTATGGTGTTGTCTAATAGGACTATGTTATTGCCTTAGAGGGCTATGTGTTGCCCACGGGGCTATATTGATGCCAAAGAGTGTTATGTGTTTCCTACGGAGCTATTTTGACGCCAAAGAGGGCTATGAGTTGCCTACAGAGCTATGCGATACAAAAGAGGGCTACATGCAGCCCAAAGAGCTATGATATTGCCTAAGAGGGCTATGCGCTACCTACGGGGCTTTATCATTGCCAAAAAGGGCTATGTGACCTTTTACAAAGATAAGGGGCTACCGATAGGGTTATGTAGATTGATTTGGCACCTTCTGGGCTTATGGGGGCCTAGGTAGGTGGTATGTTTTTTGTACGTACCGAGCTTATGGGGACTTGGTTAGGTTGCTGTTTGATCATTATTGTAGTTTTTAGATTCATTAGTGGGTTAGCATGCTTATCTAAATTTGATTTCCTTACCTGATTGCTTTTGGTATATTATGATACTTGCTCATTTAGTCTATATCATTTCATACTCTGTACATTATTTTATACTGAAGCCCCATTGCCTGGGGACGCTGCATTCATGTATGCAGGACCCGACAGATGACCATGTAGACCTCTTAGCAGCAGGATTGACTTCAATCTGGTTGGCTAGCCCCTTTTCTTCCAGAGCTGCCAGAGTTGGGAGGTTTGTTAGATTTTGTTGTATATATTTTTATATGTAGGCTGGGGCCCTGTCCCGCCAATCTTTACCACTCTTAGAGGCTTCCAGACTAGTGTGTGGGGTGTACAACTACGTTATGGCCATGATGGCTTAGTTTGTTGATTTGTTGATGCTTGCTAGCTGTTTGATGTATTATATTGATATATACCTGCTTTCAGTTTCGCTATAGAGATCATGGTGGCCTCAATGGCCCAATCAAAACTTCTGTGCTCGTTGGCTACTTCTTTATATAAACTCTTGGGAGTAGCTGTTTCTTTTATAGACCTACAGACAGGGGCCTTTCCGGCTGAGAGATTAATTTTAAGCCAAGATATACTTGTTTGTTTTCTCGATTGTGTGTTAGTTGCAAATGGTTCAGCAGGGTCGGCTTGGGCCTGAGTTCTGGCATTAGGAGGCAATTGTGCCCCTTGAGTTTAAGGCGTCACAAACTTGGTATCAGAACAACGTCGTATCCTAGGGAGTCTGCAAGCCGTGTCTAGTAGAGTCTTGTTTATAAATGTGTTGTGCACCACATTCGATAAGCAATAAGCTACCGGGCATGTTAGAATGACTATCCTTCTTTTGCTCACCTCGTGCTTTATTGCGTTGTCTTAAGGATTGAGGTTTCGTGCTTATAATTAATACTTGTATGCAAATAGAGATGACTGACACTGGACAGACCACAGCTAGCCAGGGGCTAGATACAACTGCAGGCGAGGGTACCGACAAGGTACCACAGGTAGAGGTAGCCCATTATGAGACCCATGGGGAGACATCTTGTTAGCACCCTATAACTTCTCCACGCTTCAGGAGCCTTCGAGGGCTACCGGACCCATATTTAATTATGAATTTTATCAAATCTTTGATATATCAGTTCTTATGCATTATCTTCATGAAGAAAACAAGGTTAGTTTAAACAAAGCATAATCAATTTTAGAGAAAAGATTTTCAATCAGTCTTTAAAGTAAGTTCAATGCATTGATAAAAGAGTATGCAAAATAGTGAGTCAAAATAATATTTTCATAAAAGCATAGTAAAGTTCATTTAAGTTCATTTCAGTTAAGTTATAAAGAAGTATTATTGAGCATAGACTTAAAGTATCAGATTTTCAGTTTTCCCCTAAAGAGGGACATCTTTACCGTATGAGCATTATTGCATGTTTTGATAGTAGTATTGAACACTGATTTGGGTGAGAGTTAACAACTCAAAACCCATAAATTGTGTCGCCAGCATAGATAGGCCCGTGTCGTTGATTCGGGCGACTCTTCACAGCCTTGTCGAGGGCTTTTCAGATGGATCCATAGGTTATGCTTTGTTGTTCTATACTCCGGTAAGGTATAGGATGACTGGCAGCATGTGCTAGACATTGTATTATGACGAGGCTCATATTGATGGTTTTCGATTAGAAAAACTCCCCATGAAAAATAAAGTATATTATTTTAGTATTTTGCTATTATTCCATATCTCATTGTAGAGCTTTAATGATTTCAGCTCATTTTCATGTTTTATTTTCAGTCAGGGTATTTTAATTTTCTTTTTAGTTCAATTATTTATTCCATCCAATCGTATTACATACCATACATTCTATATACTGACACCATTTGACGCTGCATCATTTAATGATGCATTTTCAGGTACTCTTGATAGCAGACATTCAGTAAGATCACTTTCCACTAGCATTTGGTGAGACCTCCTCACTTTCGGGGGGGGGGGGAGGGAGGG
>JAJONQ010008645.1:0-10597 GCA_036250385.1 Solanum microdontum
AAAAATTGCCCACGCACCAGATGCTAAGCACTGGGCGTGAGGTGGGGTGTTAAAGAATGACAAAAGTCCCACATCGGTGGTTAATGAGATGAGTGGACTCCTTATAAGGCTTGGGCAATCCTTCTCCCTTTGAGCTAGCTTTTGGGGTGTGAGTTAGGCCTAAGACCTAATCTAACAGTGATGAAATCGATTGATGACAATTTGCCTCTTTCAAGGTCATCAGCCTCTCGGGTCACAACACTCGGACAGTTGATTGATTGTTTAAGGAAATCGATAATGTAGAATTGATTGGATATCGTTTCCATCTACCTTTTTGTAACACATTGAAAGTGTAAAAGGTAACTTGGAAAGTTAAAAGTTGCAGAGCTGGACGAGCCAGTGTACAGGCTGTGTGAGATTCTACGGCTCGTAGATGACAATTGTGGTCAGTGCCTTGGAAGTTTGGAAAATGTTGAGTCTCAGATCAAATCATACAAGCCACCAGTAAGGCTCGTGGATGGATTGATGATCGGTAGCTGGTCCCGTGGTTGTAGCCTTTAGAAATGTGGAATTTCAGTACCTGTGTTCTACGAAGGTTCCATACGGACCGTTTTAGGAAATACGGTTCGTACAAATGACTCGTGGTTGGTGAGCTGAACTTAGGGTAATTTCCAGACTCTTGTTCTATGAGGAGGCTACACGGACAATACAAGAGATGACGAATCATGGAAGAGGGTACAGACCGTAGATGGGTCTGTGGAGTGTGTTCAGCAGTTAATTCTTAGGGTTATTTGGGTCTTTTCCTACTCTTTTTATTCTATACTACGTCATTTTAGGCATATTTTGGAGACCTATAACTGATTCTAAGACTCAAACCCCTCCCAGCTAACTCTCATTCTCTCAAACTCCAATTTTCTCTCAAGTCTTCCTCTCCAAGCAAGCTAGGGTTCAAGTATTCCAAGCCTCCATTGAAGACTTCCATTAGGGCTTTGATCAAGGTATGTGGGAAATTCATCAATGGGTTCCTCTTCACCCATTGAGTCCCAAAGAAACCTAAATTTCTACTTTATGATTCTTAACCAATTCTAGGGTTTTCATGATTCTTCCATGGGTTCAATTGATTTCAAGTTTATTCATTATGATTGATCTTATTATCTTATTATGCATGATTTGATCATATTTCAATGTTTTCAATGATATTTTCATGAACCCATGTCATGCAAGTATTTTATGATATGATTCAAGCTTTGTTGATTTGCATGCATTACACTATGAAAGATTTTATGAATCAAGGATGCTTTCGAATAAATTATCAATCAGTTTTTATGAAAATTGAGGCTTTGGATTGAAGTACCTCCTTTATGAAAGAATGACATGATTTAGATACGTCCGATTGAAGTAATTCTTACTATGAAAAGACTCATGATTTAGATGCTTTCAATTAAAGTGTCCCTTATGAATATGTGACGAAATCATAATTTTAAAGGAGTTATTCTTATGATTATATATGAATGATTTGGTATTACTAGATTCTTATCATTTCAAAGATTATGAATATAAATATGATTATGATTATGCATGTTTCCCATTGAGAGTTTACTTAGCACCGAGTTGGACTGGTGGCGATTACTAGGTCCCAGAACTACGTGCCCCGTAGGATATGTCCTGATTGGACAATAGCTAGTGGATCCACCTAAGCTCGTGATTATGGTTCTTACCTTGGCAAGTAGGACACTATTTTCGGTGTGGGAGTAGTACACTAAACTACATGTTATAACTCACATGGTTTATGTTGGTTAACGACAACAGCCACAAAGATTTGTGACTTCCTCAAAGACTTATGTTATGATTATGATTTAAAGAAGAGTGCATGACATTGTACTATGTTTTATGAAATCATATGATCTGATTTATGTTATGTTTACTTGGTCATTGCATTATCATGTTTTCAGACTTATCATGCTATCATGTTATACTCATGCACCTTCCCCCATATTCAGTACATTCCGAGTGCTGACCACATACATTTCTTGTGCTTATATTGTTTAATAATATAAATTCTGACGCACATCACTCACGTCGCGGTTAGCATTGGATCCTATCAGCTTGATAGAACTTGGTGAGTCTTCATGGTTCGCGGACATGACCACACTTATGCTTCGTGTCATTAAGACTTTTTTTCGTTTTCAAATTGTTCAAGTGAGCTAGGGCTTGTCCTTGTCACTCTTATGTAGTAAAGGCTTGTGGTCAAACATAGTATTTTCGCATTATGGTCTTTGTACTCTGATTTAGTATCATGATGAGATTTCATTCGAAACTTTGATTCCGCTTATCTCTTTATCTCAGTTATGTATGCCCTTTTAGTGTCATGTTATGTCATAAGGTTCGCTTGGAGTCTCTTGAGATTCTAAGTACCATGTCACGTCTAGAAAATAGTCTTGGGTCGTGACAATTCTGCTCCAACCGATAATAAATTTGGGCAAATGAGATCAATGCCTCATCATCGTCTTATGTTGTTCCTCAAAACCCGACCTCATCCATTTTTGCTACAATTACTCGGACCCCACCTCCGACTGCAAAACCTTACTAAACTTTCAAGCCCTATGATTCTAGATACAGGTTAGCAAACACCTTCCCTGCTCCGGTGCAACATGCAAACAAAAAACGAATTGTCACCTTTTGTTGGTTTATGAAAAGGCTCACATTCTTTAGAATCGAACGCGGTGGCCAATTATTTAAAACCTTTGATTACTAAAAAATATCTAGGCAAGATGAACGAGGTTTACCTTGCATGCTTGTTCAGTGCAGCTACTCAAGCTTGCGCTCAGGTAAATACATTTCCCAACCATTTTCCATTCATCTCATTCTTTCACTTTTATCATACACTAACATTTGAGTTTTCTTATCATGGTAATGTTTTGATTTAAGAAAGGGATTCGAAGGATGTTACAAGAATAATTTGAGCTGACTCGAGATCATGAAAAGCTAATAGAGAAATTGTCAGCAAGGGATGTCAATTTTGCTCAAGAGGAAGCCGATTGTTTAACTTCAGAGGTGGCTGAACTCAAAAAAAAAAAGATGGTCAAGCAAGCAGAAGCCCTTGATACCTGTGTCCAAGGAGAACCCAAGCTCGAAGAAGATCAGCAGCCCTAAAGGTATCCTTTATGGAAAAAACTAAGGAAGCAGTTAAGTTGGAGGCCTGGGTCTAGAAAATCGAGGAAAGACTGGCCAAGGAACTTACTAAAGATGATTTTCTGAATTTGTATTGAATGTCAAGTCAAGGTGAATTAACGGTCCAATAACATTAGGGAGACACATGGTGGAAAGGTTTTTTGGATGTGAGATTTGGAAGGAATTTCCATAATTGAGAGGTGACTGAGCTCCATAGGTTGATAATGCTCCTTCATAGGCAAGACAATCTGATGGATAAACCCGATGCACTGTGGTAGGTTTTGGGGAATCATGGAGTTTTCTCTATAAAATCTTCTCTATTTTGGTGAAGGAAAATCCATGTGGTTTTTACAGCAGCTCAAGAGGAGTGAGACAGGGGACCTTTATCCCTTATGTTGTTCATTTTAGTTATGGAAGCTTTAAGTAGAATGATTGATAAAGTTGTGGCAGCAAGATATTTGAGGGGGGTTTATTGTAGTGATAGGGGGCCATAGTGCAGTGGCCAGTGAAGGTGTCTCGTCTTTTGGTTGCAATGACACTCTAGTGTTTTGCGATGCTGGCAGAGCCCATATCCTATTTGAGACAAGTGTTGACAAGGTTCCTGGTTGTGTCAGGGCTAAAAATCAATCTTAAAAAAATATGAGATCATACCAATTGGCGAAGTGGAGAATGTCGAGGCTCTAGCACATATTTTGAATTGCAAGGTTGGGGCTCTACCAACTACTTATTTGGGGCTTCCACTATGAGCATCTAATAAAGACAAAGCAGTTTGGAATCCATTGATAGAGAGGTTAGAAAAAAGGCTTGCAGGTTAGCAGAAGAGGTACTTATCCAAAGGGGGAAGGAAGTGTTAATTAAGAGCACGTTGTCAAGCATTCTACATACTTCTTGTCCTTGCTACAAGTGTTAGTATCACCAACAAAGAAGTTGGAAAAAATGCAGAGAGATTTTGTATAGAATGACTCGAGAGGGGAAAAGAAGCTTTATTTGGTAAACTAGAAGTCAGTTACCACACCAAAATGTTGGGTGGTCTTGGAATAAAAGATCTTGGGGTCTCTAATTAGGCGCCTTGAGGAAAGTGGTTATGGAGATTTGGGTAGAGGTTAATGTTTTTTGGAAAGGGGTGTTTGCGGGGAAGTACGGGGCTATGGAGGGGAGGGGGGGGGGTAGAGGACGAAAATTGCAGCGCTTCCAAATGGTTGTGGGCTATGGAGGAATATTTTGAAGGGGTGGGAAGAGTTCAATGAGAATACTTCTTTTTTAGTGGGGAAGGGATTATGGTTAGTTTTGGGGATCATAGATGGTGTGGAAACAATATTTTGGGTCTCTCTTTCCCTAACAAGTATAGGAGTTCTTACCATGAAAGATATTGATTATACAATTATGGAATAAACAAGGGAGATAAGTGTTTTGGGATTTGAGGTTTAGAAGAAATTCACAAGATTGGGAAGTTGGAGAATTTCGAAACTTGGTTTGTTTGCTCCACCAACAAAAAATTACTATGAGTTGTCCGGATGTTTAGAAGAAATTACTTGAGAAATAGCCTCTTTTCCCCTTATTTCTTTTTGGTGCATCCATGAAGTTACTTTTTGTATAGATGATTGGGTGGCTTTTGTAGAAAATCATGTATTTTTATAAGATTTTCTACTTTTTGGTATACATTGTGTATACGGGCTCGGAAATGCTCTTGTTAATAATATTCTTACTTCATCTAAAAGAAAATGAGAAACTTTTCATCAGAGAGGAGGATGTGTTTCCATGTGCTGCAATATGGACACTGCAGGTGCTGAGGAAGGTGTGCCTGTCCTCTTGGCTAGCGCCTAGCAGTTAGAGGGGTAATTTTGAAAGTGAAAAACTATAAGAAGCGGAAGGTTGTATGTGCCATCTGGTGTTACATGTATAAGGAGGTAGGTTAAGAAGTGGATCATCTTTTCATTCATTGTACCTTTACCATGAGATTATGGTGGGACATGCTTTGGTGGTTCAGAATTTCTTGGGCATTGCCAAAATTGTGAAAAAGATTTGATGTTTTGTTAAAGAAGCAGAAAAAGGTGAAGAAGACATAGGACATGGAATTTGGTCCCTGTTGCGTTGATGTAGGTAGGTTATTTGGAAAGAGAGAAAATGGAGAGCTTTTGAGAGGTAGATTCGAGGTTTTCTCAGGGAAGGAATAGCCTCCGGTCACTTATTTTCTTTTGTTGCACCCATAAAGTTCATTGTTGTATAAAAGAATGGGTGGAACTTGTATAGAATCAAATTTTGTAGATTTTTTACATTTTGATATTTTTTTTGTCTATGGCCAACTCGCCTATGTTTATGAAAGAAATACATTTACCTTATAAAAAATAAAATATATTGTGTCTAGATGTGGGATGGATGATCAATGGATTACCAAAGAAGTGAAAAATCCCTACAGGGTGGGGATTATGGAGATCTATCAAAAATCAGTGGCCCAAAATTTGGGGTAATTCCAAAATTAAAGTAGGTAATGGAGAGAAGACATATTTCTGGAATGATGTGTGGGTTGGTCAGCTCACTTTGAAGCAAATGTTCCCTGACATCTAAGACCTGAACCAACAAAAGTTGGCAAAAGTTTTAGGAGTTAGGAACAATCGAGGTTGGAATCTTACTTTCATAAGACTTCTTACTGACTGGGAGGTAGACAGATTAACAGAATTCTATTTTGTTGGTCCAACCAGTCATATGTGAATAGTTCTACTGCTTTCTTAGATTTTGTTAGCACTTTAACTCCAGAGATACATAGTCATCTTTAAGTCTTCTCTAGATTTTTTGATTTTGTGGCTGGCTCCCGGGTCTTAACTTTTATCATGTGATGGAGCTAGCATATCTACTTTTGTACTCTTTGCATCTTCTTGATGCCGGTAATGAAACAACTTACTTCATTAAAAAAAAATCTATAACATAACTGAACAGGCCAAAAACTTCTCCATAAATGAGGACACTCTACTTTGGATGAAGGACAACAAAGGGAAATTTATTGTGAAATCAGCCTACAAATATTTTGACAATTCAGTACCAATATATGAATCGTGGCTTTGGAAGATTATCAGGAAAGTCAAGATACCTCACAAGGTGGCATGTTTAACCTAATTAGAGGCTAAGAACGCTGTTCTAACACAGGATAATCTAGTGAAAAGGGGCAGTCAGTTATGTTCTAGGTGTTTTTTGTGAAACTGAAACAGAGACAATAAATCATCTTTTTTACATTGTAAAGTGACTGAACAACTTTAGCAGATCTTCATCAAATTAAGGGGTATCAGGTGGTCTATGCCAAGAAGTACATCAGAAGTTCTAGCATGCTGGAATAGAAATGGTAACCTATGAGGACACAAGGAGAGATGGAAGATTGTCTCTGCTTGCATTAGTGGACAAAATGGAAGGAGAGAAATCAGAGGTGTTTTGAAGATATTTCCAGATGTTGAAAAGGAACTTCTTGGTGATTTTCTATTTTTGGTGTATCCATGAACTTGCCAAGGAGATAGAGGACTTACACATGTTTTAGACAGTTTATAGATGGTAGGTTTTGTTTCCTTTATACTACTGTTGTAATAACTACTGAAATACACTATTGGTTAGGTGTATTTCTTGATTATAATAAATGTTAACCAGTTCAAAATAAATCTTATGTGAGAACTGGGATTTCTTCTTCTTCTTCTTCGTTTTTGAGAAAGAGGACAAATGAGCTATATATGTGTAATGACCCTCCAGGTCATTTCTATGTACCCGTCTTCTTTTCGTCGTTTAGAGCGTTCCTATAGCGACCCCAAGTCATTTATGACTTGCTGGCACTAATTGTTCGGTCGCCTGGTCGTTCTTTTGGGTTTTATGCCCGTTTCCCTATTTTGGAGCTTTTGAAACTTAAATAGTTGACTTTAGTCAAAACGGCAGGTAAACGACCTCAGAATGGAATTCTGACGGTCCCATCAGCTCTGGAATGGCCAAATTAGGCTAGTAGCATGGTTGGCACAAGTATCAAGGCCTTCGATGCGAGTTTGGACCATTAGACGTTTTAGCCTTTGAAATTTGGCCTTAGGTTGACTTTGGTCAACATTCTTGGAAAATGCGCTCGGATGAAAATTTCGTCAATGCGGTTAGTTTCGAAATGTCGAGTTTGGTCTAGAACGACCTTTCGTTCGCTTCCTGAGGCCTCCGGACTCATTCCGAGTCCCTCAGTGGATTTTGGTTATAAATGGCCTTTGGGTGTGGGACCCACTTTTTTGTCAAGATGACCTCGTATGGAAATTTCAGTGGTTATTTTGAGTGGTTTTTTGAGGAGAACGTCGTGGTATTGTCGGAGTTCACTGTAGACCTCCCGTTTCTAGTAAATTTATTGATTTTAGCTGTTGTCCCATTTCTAGTTCTTGAGAAAATTCAGGTTTTGGTTGCATGTTGATATTGTGATGTTTCGGATCCCCGAATTGTGTCCCATTTGGGACATGAGCTTGGGGAACTGATTAGGACATATTTTTGGGGTTAATTCCGAAATTTCCAGCGCAGGTCCCACTTTCCCCGTTTTGACCCCGAAATTGGTTCGTCTCCGTTTCTTGCGATTTTAGTGTCAAAACGATCGTAATAATGTTGTTACTCTATTTGTGATAGCGTGGCAGCGTTTCGAGGCCGTTCAAAAAGGGAAAGCTCCGGAGAAGTGATTTTGGAGCGCGTGTGATCGGCCTATAGGTAGGCTACGGCTTCCCTCTCTTAGATTGAGCTCAAGAATGTGATTGCATGTTGATTAGTTGGGATTTGGGATGGGTAGTTATTGAATCATGTATAGGTGTTTAGAAATCATGTTTTCGGCCTATTTCGGGAATTATCGGGTAACTGTGAGCATGCTATGTGTTATTAATTGACCCTCTTTGCTATGTGGAGTACTTGTATGCTTGATTACTGTTTATTTGAAGCATGTTGGGCCTTAGTTTAGGTTTGACTAGGGCTTGCCTTAGAAATGCATGATTCGGAACCGATAGGCCTTAGTTTTTCCCCGACGTCGCTCGACCGGCTTAGATCCCTGTAAACTGGTGTAGAAGACTTGAGTCTGATAGTTTGGGCATTAGCTAGGCGATACACTTGCTCCGACGATAGTTATCCTTATTTCTCCGATACTACGGCTTCACGAGTTACGTCGGCGACACTGGGTTCCGCTCTGCAATTTGAAGTTGGTTTTCGTTCGGTTCCAAGGACTTACATTGATTGGCTAAGTGTGGACGGCGTTACATGGACACTTATGATTATGGATCGATTGGGACTCTTTCAGCTGCTACATTAGCACCTTTGTCGGGCATCCGGATCCAAGCTCCGACCTCGACCTCATTGTTATTTTCGAAGAGCATCCAGTTCAAGGTCCGGCTCGATCACCCGGATACTTATATACAGCATCCGGTTAGAGGTCTGGCCTCAGTTACTTGATACTTGTGATTGGTTACTAGGGTACTTCTGGTGAGCATCCGGTTCGAGGTCCGGCCTCCGTACTGTCAGATTCTACTAATTGGGGTTGAGGTTCTGGTTCGATGTTCTCCGGTTTTAGGTTCTCGGATACAGTTCTCTTTAGCTATAGTTATTATGTGTACTCGTCGGACTTATGAGGGTCCGTTCGGGTTTTTATTTAAACCTGTGCACGAGTGTACCTTCTGGGCTTATGGGGGTCCAGTTAGGTGTAGTTAGCTTATAGATTACTTTAGTTAGTTCTTTCTACACTCGTGTGCATTCCATTGTTTACTTAGACTTTCGTTCTTGACCTCTGTTTGTGTTATTCCTTCTTTTCATATTGCCTTTACTTTTCAAGTTCAGTCGGTCTATGATGCCTACTGGGCACCTATTGTTTTGGTACTCATGCTACGCTCTGCATCTGTTTTCGTGATGCAGGTCCGAGCACTAGTGGCCAACGTTGATATCGAGCTTGGAGCAGTCTAATCCGGAGACGGGGGTGAGCACACGGCGTTTTGTACTATTTCAGTCTCCATCTGTATATATAGACTTGTCTTTTGCCTTTCGAGACAGTCCAGTTTCTTTGGTCCACTTTTGGGACTTGTACTCGTTTTGTTAGTAGCTTTGTACTAGTGACTTCCAAGTTCTGGGAGGGATCTTTATTTGTATATATATGTTTTGGTTTGCTTCCGCCTGTTTATACTGTTATCTGAAATTTTGCCTACTCTTGTTTAGTTTCTGCCCTCAAACCCATTACTTGTTGTTACGGGTTACGGGTTGGCTTACTTACTGGTGGGTTATAGTAGGTGCCATCATGACTCGAGAAATCGAGTCGTGACAATATGAGAGTGTAGTATTATTTTGTTGTAGTACTGTTTTGTTACTATTTATTGTCTCTTGTGCTTCCGTTATGTTTCTTTCCTAGAATGATTTTGTCTTAAGTTGGATTTCTATCGAAAACAGTCTCTCTACCTCACCTCTGAAGTAGAGGTGCCTATGTACACTCTATAATCCCTAGACCCCACTGTGTGAGACTACACTGGTATGTTGTTGTTGTTGTACATTGTATGAAAAAGGGTCAAAATGGCCTACCCCATTTGGAAAAGAGAAACGGCTCACAACAGTCCACTATTATTTGGACTTAGGCTCAATATAGTCACCTAGTACCTGTTGTTGGTGGGAGGTGGTAGGTATCTCGTGGAATCAATTGAGGTGCGCTAAAATTGGCCCAGACACCACGGTCATAAAAAAAATCCCTTTTCTTTGAAAAAATGGAGCACTTTGGGTCATTCGGTCATAACCCTAACTATAGTGATTTTTTTATGAGAGACTAAACTTCATATGCTACTTATGCATTTCTGATCCTAATCTCTAACCTTCACTGTTCTCGTTCTTCTTAACACAGACTACCTGTAGGCAAACATATACATATAGAACTAAAGATATACTATAGTCTTGTTTGTAACTTCTTTTGTTCTCTTTCCTTAAATTGTTTGTTTCCTTACTGAACTTCTCGAAGGGCTAGACCTGTGTACAAAGGAATTTTTTTTTGAATTGCCTAGACATTTTTTGACAATAGTATGTTTTGACGGTCCTAGGGCATTTAGATGTTTAACAGGGTCTTCCTAGTCTTCACTAACAACTACTAGTTTCTCACCTATAATTACTTCAAGTTAAGTAATTAGTATGTAAATATGCTTCTGGCTGAATGATTGGAAGTTCAGTATACCAGGAAGGCCTGCTAGCTGTTGTTAAATGGGTAGAGATTCAATCGACTAGGTGACAATATTAGTACAAGTCAAAAGCGGTAAATTGAGTTGGGTGTGATAAAATCTTCCCGCATGGATATAGTATGTTTAATTTAGTAGGAAATTAATACAGTAACTCTCTTCTTCTTTTTTTCTCTACCAAATGTTCCCCGCCATTCCACAACAAAAATCTAATAATTCTAAAATTCAAAGTCAAAGCTTCACAAAGAAAGTAAAAAAAGATGAAAAAAAAA
>JAJONQ010008646.1:0-14485 GCA_036250385.1 Solanum microdontum
ATATATATATATATATATATATATATATATATATATATATATATAATAAAATAAAAACAATAATAATATTCATGTATTAATGGAGAATATTAATATTTTTACCAGAAGGATTTCCTTGGGCCATAAAATTTGAGTGAATTTTTCAGCTTTATGAGGGATGTTAGAATCATCAATGCCCATGCTTTCAAAGAGTGGAATAGGATGGTATTGTCCCACATAGCCATGAAAGGGTTTGGTTGAAATGTTTTTAAGTTTGGTTTGTAAAGGAAGATCAAAAATCTCTTGTGAGAATTCAAAAATGGATTTTTTAAGATGTATTGGAATTTTATTAAAGAAAGCTTCAAAACAACCATATTCTACTAATGCTTTGTGGACTTGGCTTTTCACTTGATTCCATATAAGTGTGTCTGGCTTTAGATCTTCATGAGAAAAGTCTATTTTAGGAAGCTTGATGTTTTCACAATTCATATTTCCTTGGAAGAAGAGATTTTTGTTATATGTTTGTTTATGCTTAATTATATGCATGCAGTTGAACCTATTTATATAGAATTTGGAATAACACAACCTAAAATGTTGTTTATTGATTCAAAGATAAGTAGGCATAGTTTGGGCAAAATTGAAATGCAATATTTTTTATGTTATTATTTTTTGGTTTGTATTTAATCTAGCTAGACTATAAATTGAATTTTGAATTTTGAACTTTCAGATATATATCTAAAATTCTAGAAAAAAAGTAAACCTTACATCTAATCCTAATGGTTATGCATATGCCCATATACCTAATACTAAGTCTAATACCATATTAAATCAAGGAAAAATTGCATAATTAGACATACTTTCGAGGTATCTTATACTGAGATACATGTATTTTGTTTCTAGATTCGCAAAAATAGTAAGAGAGGTGAGCGGGGAGTGAGGCGAGCGAGATTCGTATGTATTCAAATACATGTGAATATATCCCACTAGGTACACACTAGATACATGTATTTGTAGGTATTTTGAGTGATTCACATGTATCCAAGATGAGAGAGTGACAAGCAAGATGGGAGAGAGGCGAGCGAGATTTGTTATATATCTCATATACATATGAATCCACTTGTATACAATATATCTAGAACAAATTACACATAAATTTGACTTCATATATACATGTATCTGGACGTATCTAGAGGCACCAAAATCTGGTAAGATACGTAATATTAAAAAATAGAATATATCTAAATAATTAATTTCTAAACTAGTAAAATTTACGTAAGTTCCCTTAAATCACTATACATCCCATTAGGCTAATGAATAGTGCAAACTAATGAGATGCATCCGGCCGTATATTGTTGTTGCCATTTGAAGAATTATGACATTGGGTCCTTAAGGAAGCATATTAATTAATGTTTAAATTGAGTTTTTATCGATTGTGGTTGGAATAAGAAATTATTAAAGCAAATTTGACAGGCATACTTTATTTTAATCTTTATTTTTGTCCAGCAAATAATAGTTGTCCAACAATAATATTTGTTAAGTTTGAACAATTAAGAGATAATTTATCTTTTTAAGTCTGTTTTACCCCTAATATTAAATACTCCTTCTGTCATTTTTTAATTGTCCAATTTTAATTTTTTACTTATCACTTTTCACAACTCAAGAAAAGACAATATTTCTTACCTATTATACCCTCAATTTATTTGGAGAGTTAATGTTTTTGAAAAAAGGTAAAACCTCTTTAATGAGTACTTGATTTTGGAATTCTACTCCCCTGTCCCTTTTTACTTGTCAATTTTGACAAATCAAGAAAGGACAATCTTTTTTTACTTATTATACCCTCAATTAATTAATTTTGAAAAAGGTAAAACCTCTTTAATGAGTAAATTGATTTTGGAATTTTATCAATTAATAGGAGTAAAATTATAAACTCACTATGTCAATTATTATTTTCTTAATAAATGTGTCAAGTTAAAAGTGAACAAGTAAATAGGGACAGGGGGAGTGTCAATTAATAAGGATAAAATAGTAAATTCACTATATCAATTATTATTTTCTTAATATGTCTGTCAAGTAAAAAATGGACAAGTAAATAGGGACAGAGCTACAGAGGGAGTATTATTCAACATCTAATGCATTTCTCAAAACATTAATTTAATATATTCAAAGAGTAATGTAGTTATAATACTGATTGAGTTATTCTCATTATTTATTATTTCTTAATATGCGTGTCAAATCAATAATTGATAATTATTATTGGACAGAGAAGTAATATATTTATACTGACAGCACATTATTCAATTGTTGAAAAATTCTACTGTTGTTTTAAAGAATTATTAAAACACGGAAATAAACGTGATTATCTTATCTTTTTTCTGCTCTCTATCTCTATATTAGTCTTTTTAAATGTACAAAAAAGTTTTTTTAATATTATCCAAAAATATTGTCAATTTCAATTGATTAAAATGTCTAAATGAATGATGAAATGTGTAACTCATCGGCTATCTAAAATATAATATGTTGATCAAAGTGGAATAGAGGTACACAGACGTATATGAACCATCTATTTTATTTTTTTTAAAAGTAAAATAATTTTATCGCTTGATCACAAATACCCTTTTATTAAAGTCTAAAGTGCTCGTGCCACTACAAGAAATTACACTTATAGTGGCAACAGATGTCGCTACAAAAGGCTGGAAAGTCGACACTAATTATAGTTAGTGGCGATATACGGGCTGTGGCAAGTATTTCCATAACTAAAAGTTATTTGTAATGACTTTAGGAAGTCACCACTAAATACAACTATTGTGGCGACATTTAGTGGGGATTTTAGTCGCTACAAAAGCTTTATTCCTTCAGCTGCAACTCTTGTCGCCACTGTAACCTTTGTTTTAGTGGCAGCTGTTATCGCCACAAATACTAATTCTTTTATAACACAAGATGTAGCCATTAAATACTTATTTTCTCGACAATAATGGCTAGAATTCTAAAAATGTTTCGGTTATCATTCACTTTATAAAATTAATATTACTATAATTGCCTACAAATATATTAAAAGCATCCAATATTATTCTACAAAGAACATATGAATATTATACATATGAATACTAAAATAGTTTTCCAACAATACTTGTCCATCATGGAAAATCAAGAAATAATTTACTCTTTTGTTTCTATTTTATCATTGCGATTGAATACTACTCAAAATCTAATACATTCCCTAAAATATTAAATTTAATATATTTAAAGGTAATGTAATAATATTAGTTCGATTATTTATTGTTTCTTAAGGTGTGTCAAATCAATATTGTGGACAATTATTATTGGATAGAGGGAGTATATATTGTACCAAGATGCATTTAGCACTTATAATTAAAGCTCGGAAGGAAAGGTAAAATGATTTAGTTTGATTAATAAAAATACAAGGAGCCGTGTCTAATTTTTGTACAATTTCCATATGGACAATATCAAGATTCATCAAAATGAATGGGAGTAGGAAGAATCCTAGCTATTCAATTATCAATATGTAAGAAATATTTGCCCTTTTTAAAAAAATAAAAACAAAAAGGAGAGAAATTCAACAGATTTTAGTTAAAAATGAAAACATATATAGATAAAGATGGAAATATAATATAATTATATTATAAAGTTAAAAAAATAAATATTATTAAACACTTATTATTCTTTTTTATGTTTCTTTCATTTTTAAGTCAATCTATCTATAATAATAACTAAAAGATATGTGAAATTACTTCAAAAATTTATCGTAAAAAAATTATAACTACTAAAACAATTAATATATGAAAACTTATTATTTAAAACAAGTGTTTAGATATCTAAAATATCCAAGTACTAAATTAGCACTAATAATGTCTAAACATACATAAACATCTTTACAATTATCTATTAATAAAAGATTCAAAGTACATATAAAATTATATTATAATATCAAAATAAAGGAATCAGTGTCATAAGATTTTCACGAAGATCACTTCAGGCGACAACCTAGAAGCCTAAAACCTTATTTTGCCTACTTTTTTCAATGGCCTCCATGGCCACTGGCCAGCATCCGTCAGTTGAGGTTGGCCAGACGCAGGGACCATTAGAGGAAATAAAAATATCATATGCAAACACTCTTGCAGCTCCAAAAAAACAACATCATAGCTTGCAGATTAAGCCTTTAACTTATTTGCATGGGGAACCAAAACTAGTATGGGAAAAGGAAGAAGTACAACAAATGATTATTAACGAGGACCTCCAATATGCAGTGATTGGAAAATTTTGTTATGGATGGCCTAATATCCTGAATCTGAGGAAGTTCATCCCAAAACAATGTGAGCTAAAAGGGGAAGTGAACATAGGGCTTTTGTGTAACAAATATGTATTGATCAGGGCATCACTGCTTGAGGACTATGTGAAGTTGTTATCGAAGTCTCAATTTTACATCACTCATAATCATTGGTCCTATCCAATGCGAACACTGAAGTGGGACCCCTTGTTTGATCCAAAGGAGGAAACGACCACTGCGATAGCCTGGATCTCTTTCCCATCATTGCCACCGAACTTTTTCGGTAAGGAGACAATATTTTCAATGGCAGTAACAATTGGAAGACCACTACAGGTAGACCTGGCAACTCAGAATAAAACAAGACCTAGTTGTGCAGGGGTAAAGGTAGAGGTGGGTCTGTTGGGAGAATTCCCAAAAAGAATAAATATTGAAATGAGGAAGAAGACGGGGGAAATCATGGAAAAATGGGTGACAATCAATTATGATTATGTTCCAAAATATTGCAAAACTTGCAAGCTCCAGGGACACAATGAGAAAGAATGCTATTTAATTCACCCAGAACTTTTCCCACAAGATAAGCAAACAGAGGAGAAAGAACAGAAGCAAGATAACAAAAACAAGGGGGAAAGAGGTGATCAAGCTGATGGAAAAGGTGTTAATGATAAAAGGCAGGAACAAGGTGATAGAGTTAAGGAGGATAAAGAAAGGACTACAGACGAGAGAGTTTTCAGGGAACAAATGAGGAGGTATGGTTACCGAAAGGGGTATCAGATTCAGAATAGAAAGACAACACAAGTATGGAATGAAAAAACTTCACAAGTTAATGCAGAGGTGACTACAAAGAATAAATTTGGGGCATTAGAAGAGGAAGATGATAAACAAGATACTTGTACACAACATGCAAAGGAGGGTAATAAAAGTATACCAGTACAACAGAAAGCAGTAACACAACAAGAAGAAATTAGATGACAAAGTGAGACACGGTCCTCTAATTTTCACTTAAAAGAGAACGAGATAGGATTAGAGCAAATTGATAGCTTAGAAAATCCTATTGAAAAAGATATAGGCTTTAATGGGACACAACTGGAGGCAAACAAGGCAATGACTGATAAAGAAAAAGAAAGGGGGAAGATAAATGTACTGGAATTGG
This sequence comes from Solanum microdontum, assembly GCA_036250385.1. Classification (NCBI taxonomy): domain Eukaryota; kingdom Viridiplantae; phylum Streptophyta; class Magnoliopsida; order Solanales; family Solanaceae; genus Solanum; species Solanum microdontum. The sequence continues at coordinate 5,415 of JAJONQ010008646.1, forward strand.
AGAAGAAAGATGATATGGCAAGGAGATAAGCATATAGTTTTAGTATACCTAATATTAATAAGAAGAAGAAGAAGAAGAAGCTAACATACATTGCATCAGTAAAGAGGGAGATCTATCTCCAAGACAAATAGGACATTTGAAGGGAAGATATGGGACTCACAGGAACAACAATCGGGACATATCTTATGTCAATACAAAGAATAGAAGGAGCAAACCCTTAATTCTTGATCAATGATTAGTAAAATTCTATTTTGGAATATCAGATCAGTACAATCTCAAAAATCTTTTGAGAGACTACTGGATCTAAATAGAAAACATCACTACTCATACATTGCTCTCTTAGAGCCTTTTTAGAGTCCTTCAGAAATAGATAGATACAGGAGAAGACTTGGGAAACAGCATGCCAAAGTTAATTGTTCTTCCAAAATATGGTTATTTTGGGATGAGGAGTGGGAGGAGCTGGATTATATTGACTCAATGCAGCAAAATATTGTCTCTTTCAAATATAGAAATAACAATGCTCATGTCAAGATTTCTGCAGTTTATGCGAGATGTAGTGCCCTGGAGAGAATGAAATTGTGGGAAGATATTGAAGAGGTGGCTTGCAACACAGATTGTCCTTGGATGGTAGGGGGAGATTTCAATACCATTGTTGATGAGTCAGAAAAGTTGGGAGGATTACTTGTCTCACAAGTAGAAGTAGAGGACTTTGTACAATGCATAAACTCTTATGCATTAAATGAAATAAAATTCTCTGGAAGTTATTACACCTGGTGGAATGGCAGAATAGAGCAAGATTGTATATTTATAAGGCTGGACAGAGTCTTTGGGAATAATGCATTTATGGTTGAATTACAGAATACAGAAGTCCAACTTCTGGACAAAGCATCACAGTTTTCAAAAAACAATATAGGATATATGAAAGATGGAAGCAACAGGCTCACCATTCACAGTAGTACAAACCAAAATGAAAAGGGTGAAATTGGCGTTGGTTCAATGGAGTAGGACAACCTTTGGAAATATTTTTCAATAGGTAGCTACATTGGAGGATTTAATAAGGGCCAAAGAGGTTCAGCTAGAAATCAATGCATCAGAAGAATACATGACATCATTGAAGAAAGCTGAGGCAGACCTAAAAAGATACATGCATATTGAGGAAGAGTATTGGAAGCAAAATGCAGGCATGAGATGGTTTCAAGATGGTGATAGAAATACTAAGTTTTTTCATGCATTTATGAATGTAAGAAGGAGAAAGATGTAGATATCTGTGATAAAAACCAAGCAAGGAGATACAATAACCACCACTCAAAATATTGGGAAGAGGCAGTGAATGTGTTCAAGGAACAATTTACGGAGACAAATGTGCCTACAGATTTTTCAATGCTAGACCATATACCTAAAATGATATCAGAAGAGCAGAATGAAGAAATGGGAAGATTACTAGCTGAAGAAGAGATGTCTCTTGTCAAAATGGCTATGGAGGTTCAACACTGAGGAAGAAGCACTGTGGAGGGAGGTGATAGTCAACAAGTACGGGTTGAATGGGAATTGGGTCTCCAACTCTGTGAATATCACTTACGGGGTGTCAGCTTGGAGAACAATAAGAAATTTGTGGCCTGATCTAAGTAGAAACATAGTCTACAAGGTGGGAAATGGGACGAAAATCCTATTCTGGAAAGAGAATTGGAATGGAAATGAGGCACTGATGGGCTTATTTCCTGACCTATTTTCCTTGTGTACCAATCCGGAAGAAACAGTGGCTGAGGTATGGTCTATTCATGGATGGAATATTGTGTTTAGAAGGCATTTAAATGACTGGGAGATTGGGAGAGTGGCTGAGCTATTACATGTTCTCAATGGTTTTAATGGGTTATCAGCAATAAAATATTCTATCATATGGAAACACTCTAGAGATGGAAGCCTTTCTGTTAACAAGCTATATATTAAGGAGGTGAATGAGTATCCAGGTGGTAAACTTGGCCCTTGGAAGCAGATTTGGAGGAACAAGGTGCCAACCAAGGTAAAGTGTTTCTCCTGATTGGTTGCCAGAAGAGCATGCTCCACTCATGAGAAATTGAAAAGGATGGGTTTTTATATTGCTTCTTAGTGCTCTCTCTGTAATGAGACTGAGGAAACCAACAACCATTTGTTCCTCCATTGCAAAGTGACAACACAATTGTGGAACCTTTTTTTGGGACTAACACATACTGAATGGATTATGCCTGAGCATACAGCATATCTACTTAGTTGCTGGATTAGCAGAGGGGGGAGAAAATCTAAGAAAAAGTGGTGGAGTATAATACCATCATGCATTTGGTGGTGTATTTGGAAAGAAAGAAATAGCAGATGTTATGATAACAAAGCTAATTCAATAGAGAAAGTCAAATGGAACTGCTTGACTACTTTTTATTTTTGGTGTAAAGAGGAAGGGATAGAAGAAACTGCACAAATTTTGGATTTTATAGGCACTTTGTAATCTATTAGCCTTTTTTGTTTTTTCTCTTGTTGGAAACCATTTTTTGGAGGTCTCTAGCATATCCTTAATGCTGATGAATACAACATTACCTTTATAAAAAAAAAAAAGATCAAAGAAGTGGTATTTGCATTAAATGGGGATAGTGCAAGTGGACCAGATGGCTTCTCTGGATAGTTTTTTCAAAGTTGTTGGGATACTGTGAAAGGGGACATAGTCAACATGGTAAGAGCCTTTTTCTGTGGTCAGGAGCTTCCTAGGTTTATAACTCACACAAATTTGATTCTTATTCCTAAAAAGGAGGTGGTGGATAGTTTTGGTTATTTGAGACCAATAAGCCTAAGCACTTTCATTAACAAGATCATGTCAAGACTGTTACATGATAGATTAGTAAATGTGCTACCTTCTATTATATCCCAGAATCAAGCAGGTTTTGTGAAAGGGAGAAGCATCACATAGAATGTGATTCTAGCACAGGAGATCATCAGGGATATAAATAGGAGAAAAAAACTTCACAATGTGATCATGAAATTGGACATGGCTAAAGCATATGATAGAGTGTCTTGGATCTTCCTCACAAAGGTGCTAAGGAGTTTTGGTTTTTCAGAAAGAATCATTGACATGGTGGTAAGGTTGATATCAAACAATTGGTACTCAGCGATTATGAATGGGCAGAGCTTTGGTTTTTTTCAATCTTCAAGAGGATTAAAACAAAGGGATACACTTTCTCCAACATTGTTTATCATAGCAGCAGAGGTCTTGACCAGAAATCTTAATCAGTTATTCAAGGATCAAAAGTATAAGGGTTTTGGATTACCAAAGTGGAGCCCTGAGATTAATCATTTGAGCTATGCTGATGATACTATATTGTTCTGCTCAGGACAATCATACTCAATGAAGAAAATGATGAAGGTGTTGAGAGAATATGAACAAATGTCAGGTCAGATGATAAATCTAGACAAGAGCTTTGTATATTTGCATGAAACTGTGCCTCTTGGTGTATGCAGGAAGATAAAAAGAATAACATGTATTAAACAGGGATCTTTTCCTTTCACTTATCTAGGATGCCCTATTTTCTATGGAAGGAAGAACATAACTCACTTTGAAAGTTTGATAAAAAAAAAAGGTGATAAAGAGAATAAGCTCCTGGCAAAACAGGTTACTCTCTTTTGGAGAAAGATATGTCCTAATAGCCAATGTACTACAATCATTGCCAATATATGTACTTTCTGCCATGAACCCACCAATTTGTGTCATTACCCAACTACATAGAATTTTTGCTAAGTTCTTTTGGGTTAACACTACTGGGGCCAAGAACAAGTATTGGGTGGGCTGGGCCAGAATGTGCTATCTAAGAAGGGAAGGAGGAATGGGATGGAGATCACTACATGATGTTTCAAAAGCCCTGTTTGCCAAGCTCTGGTGGAATTTCAGAACTTCCACAAACATTTTATGGGCATCTTTTATGTGGAACAAATACTGTAAGAAGCATCACCCTATTATTGCTCAGGGGTATGGGACATCTCATGTTTGGAGAAGAATGACATCAATAAGGGAGGAAGTAGAGCATGAAATATGGTGGCAAAATAAGGTAGATAATTCTAGTTTTTGGTTTGACAATTGGACTAAACAAGGAGCACTGTACCACATAGAAGATAATGCAAAGGAAGATGAGGTAGAAGTTAAGGAGTTCAGTACAACAGAGGGGTGGGACAGGGAGAAGTTGCTTCATAATCTGTCGCTGGAAATGACTGATCATATTATGGAGAACATTTCACCTTCAAACACTATGTTTGGAAATGGTGTGGCTTGGTGGATGGTAAATGCACAAGGAAGATTCACAGTTAAATCAACTTGGTAGATTATGAGAAACAAACAGGAAAATAGAAGGGACTATGAGCTAATCTGGAATAAGGGATTGCCTTTTAAGATTAATTTTTTTCTTGTGGAGAGTATGGAAAAGAAGGATTGCTACTAATGACAATCTTAAGAAGATGAAAATAAATATAGTATCCAGATGTTGGTGTTGTGACAGGAAAGAGGAGGAAACAATGACACATTTATTCCTAACAGCCCCCATACCTTACAAGCTATAGAGATACTTTGCTCATTTTGCAAGAATCAATATTGATGGAATGCATCTTCAACAACTCATAATATCTTGGTGGAAACATGAGGCAACACCAATATTGCAGAGCATATTCAAAGCAATACCAGCCATCATAATGTGGACTTTATGGAAAAGAAGGAATGCCCTCAAATATGGAAGTAGCATCAGTTGGGAAAGAATGGTGGAAATGGCATTGGAAGTGGTAAGGCAGATGGTGAAGACTCAATTTCCATGGATAAAGAATATGAGATGGACATGGCAAGACATAATACAAGGGCTCAATCAGTACAAGCCAAAGATACACTTCTTAAGGGTCACTTGGAAACTTCCTGAAGATCATTATGTCAAGTGTAACACTGATGGAGCATGCAGAGGTAATCCTGGTTGGAGTTCTTATGGGTTTTGTATTAGAGATGATAAAGGGGATCTAATATATGCCGAAGCTAAAGGTATTGGAATTGCAACAAATATGGAAGCAGAAACTGTTGCCATTTTAACAGCCCTTAGAGAGTGCTCTAACAGAAAATTGCAAAATGTGATTGTTGAGACTGATTCACTCAGGCTTAAGAAAATCATTCAGCAGTCTTGGAGGGTTCCATGGGAAATAGCAGAAAAAATGGAAGAGATCAGAGATATATTGAAGAAGATTAGAGCAAAGATCACACACATCTTTAGAGAGGATAATAGTTTGGCAGATTCATTGGCTAATATAGTTATAGAATCACAAGTAGAACATCAATATAGTTGTTTCCAGGAACTACGTACCATTGAAGGAAAGAAGGATATTAAATGCAGACAAAGCACAAATTCCTACACTCAGAATCAGAACATGCGAAATCATCCCACAATGAGACCATAACAGGTGAGAATTCACACAAGATTAATTACATTCAAGACCAAGCATTAACAGAGACAGTGAAGGGCAATGAACATCACTTATCTACAAATATTCTAGAAAGTAACAACAAGATCACCACACAGTATTTGACAGATATGAGTAGCAAGTTTACACAAAAGAGAAGGGGGGGAAAGGGCTATGTAGACGGAGAAGGAGCAAACTCAGCTAAAAGGCTTCAATCAAGGCGGAATACGGTGCAGATCAGAGCAACAAGTTGGTCCTTCATCATGGAAATGGAGCTAAGTCAATGGAAGATTAAGATAGTAGATAAATCAGGGAAAGAAGCAAAATGGAAGAGAAAATTACCTGAGCAGATTGAGCTTCATCATGGAGAACAATGGAGGAAGAACATTAAGATTTAGAAGGGTAGCATCAAAATAGGGAAATATAGTTCATGTGGGTACTTTCCAAAAAGAAACATATGCCCTAAATGTAAGGGATTGGATAGTAGTTGGATCGGGTCTTGTAGACTCATCCAATTTTTTTTTATTTTTGTTTTTTGCTTTGTTTTGTTTGGGCCATGTGGCTTGTACAGTCTTGGTTTGATTATTAAATAAAAGGCTGAAGAAACCACCAAAATTTTTTTAAAAAAAAAAAAAAAAAAAAAAGGAATCAGTGGCAATATAAAGATTGCCACAACAGCTTCTCTTATAGTAGCAACACAGTTTATTTGAGGCGAGTTTTCTCAGTCGCACTAATACTTATTTCAGCTATATTTTATGTTAAAAAATTCGTCAATATTAGTGGCGACTTAGAAGAGTCGCCACTAATACATTATTTTATATCGCGACTAAACCGGTTGCCCCTAAAAGTAGCGCCTTTTGTAGCAACTCTATTAGGTCCCCACTAAAATCTCTACTTTAGCAACTATGACAGTCGCCACAAAAGATCGCCACAATAATTCATATTTCTCGTAGTGATGACCACTTTACCGTAGAACATGATTGTATGAAAAATTTGATCATGACTTACATCAAATATTTGATATGCAAAGCAAAATAGATCTCTACGCTTAAAAGGAAGTAGAGGATTAATATAGAAAAAAGGACTATCCAAAATTATTTCTTCTTTCATTTTGATTGACATAACATCATTTAATTAGGTATAGACTTACATATTAAGAAAAGAAAATGGAAAGTTTTGAAATTAACGATCCAAAATAATTTTAGATATTTATGTAGATATAAATCTTCAATATCATATAAATGACAGAGAAAACACTATTGATCATATTCAAATAAACAAATATTAGAGAAGATCTTTAGGCAAAAATGGATAAGGGCAAAAAATCAAACAACAATCACCACAACATGAAATATTATGATACTTTACTTCCTCAATTTTTAAGATAAAATATATTATTTTGATAACTAATAATTTTATTTCAAGAATCATAAAGAACAATATATTACAAATTCGTTGCTCAGATATTGTTGTAAATTCCAATTATAAATCAGTTTGTCTCAACGATCAAGAAATTTGACATACTCTTTAACACATATAGATGAGCCAAGAAAACAATCTTTTACAATCGAAATTTAATCAAAAGATTAGACTCATACAAATGTCAAGCTAACATTGCAATTCAATTATAAACTAAGGATTAAATAGATTATTCGTATGAAAACAACAAATAACTCATAAATAAGATTATATTGGACCGAGGAAGATTTTACCGCAATAAAATTTGAATCTCACTAAAGTGAGTGAAATATCATTTCATGAAAGAATATATTATCTCTTTCTATTTTTCAACGGTAATTGCAAGTATTTTCATAGGCAATTCTTAAAAGTTAACACTAAATTATTCATTTTGCTTCTCACATTAAACATTAAAAACTAAATTAGAGCTTACAAAAATCAAATTCCTTAGATACATTAAAAATATATATTAAATCATCATCTACAACAATATTTTATTGTGTTCATTATATAAACAAGTGACATAAGGGTCAATTACTCGGCTGGAAGCCTGGAATATAATTATTATTTTAAAAATCAAATAAGTTCTATTTTGGGAAAAAACTACTTATTCGAGGAAAATACAAAAATGCATGTGTCACGACCTAACCCACCGGATTGTGCGGGCACCCACTCGAACACCTAAGTAGGAGAACCCTCATATCTCAATAGTAAAAACATGCGGAAATTTAAAGAAAACATAAATAAATATAATACTTATGATTTTATAAATAATACTCTTAGACACACTTTTTGGTTTAACTTGTAAGTAATTTACTGCCAATACACATAAAAATTAAAAAGACTTTTCAACTTTGTGGTTTTAAATTTAAGTTATGTCAAATGTACAAAAATGCCCTTTAATATTGTGGCTTGAAACATGCTACATGAAAAATTGAAATTAAAATGTTACTAAAAAAGGAAATGGTCATTCGTTTTTTAAACAGACTAAATATGAAAGTAGCTAGGTCATTCTTTTTCAAACGGGGAAGTAAGAATAAATGGAGAAGATTAATGTTTTACCAAAAAGAAGTATTTCCTTGAGGCCATAAAATTTGAGTGAATTTTTCAGCTTTATGTGGGATGTTAGCATCATCAATGCCCATGCTTTCATATAGTGGAATTGAAGGGTGGTAGAATCCAACATAGCCATTGAAGGGTTTGGTTCTAATGCTTTTAAGTTTGGTTTGTGAAGGGAGATCAAAAAGCTCTTGTGAGGATTCAAAAATGGATTTTCTAAGATGTATTGGAATTTTATCAAAGGAAGCTTCAAAACAACCATATTCTACTAGTGCTTTGTGGACTTGGCTTTTCACTTGGTTCCATACAAGTGTGTGTGGCTTCAAGTCTTCATGAGAAAAGTCTATTTTTGGAAGTTTGATGTTTTTAGAATCCATATTTATTTCTTGAATAAGAGATTTTTGTTGTATGATTGTTATGCTTAATTCCATGCATGTAGCTAAACCTATTTATAGAATTAGGAATAAGACAATGCTTAAATGTGGTGTATAAAGGTATCAAAACTTATTTGAATTTTAATTTCATAAATTGTAATCAAAATTTTTCATATTCAATTCGAACGGCTTAAACGTCCAACCCTATTCTTAGGTGGGCCTGTAAGGATATCAAAAGATTGAATAAGTTAAAGTAATATGTTTATTTAATAATATTCTTAAAATTAGATTTTTCTAATTGATTCTTTACTCTGATTTCAAATTATGTATCATCTCTTTTTTATCTAATGATATATCTATACTGGCAACACATTATTCAATTGTTGAAGAAGCCTATTGTTCACTTTTAAAGAATGAAATTAAAAAAGATAAATTATTTGTGAAAGTAAACAAGTGAATGAATGTATTTATCAGCTCTCTAAGATATAAGTAATATAGTAAGTATGTTGAATAAAGTGGCATATATGTGTACTGACGTTAATGTACTTTTTACCAATTAATTATGTTTTAGCTTTCCTCAGAATTATTTCTAGTATTAAAAAAATTCAATTATCTCACAAAATCTCTTCCATTTATGGATATTTTTTAATTTTTTTTTAATGTACATCGTTATTAACAATGTACTACTTTTAGAAACATTTATAAATGAACCATTCTATTAAAAACTTGATTATG
>JAJONQ010008647.1:0-12409 GCA_036250385.1 Solanum microdontum
GTTACGATACCAAACTTTAATGAGGACCTATTACCCCCAGACTATTTAATACCGTATTTTAAACATATATATTTGCCCACGTGGACATAAAAAATAATGCATAATTATAAATAGTAATGTGTCCACATGAGCACATATATACCTTTAAAATACACTATTAAATAGTTCAGGGGGTAAAAAATACACTATTAAATAGTTCAGGGGGTAAAAAAATACACTATTAAATAGTTCAGGGGGTAAAAAATACACTATTAAATAGTTCAGGGGTAATAGGTCCTCCATAAAGTTTGGTATCGTAACAGCAATTTCGACCAAAATTGAAGTATTTTTCAGACTCTTATCCCTAAAAAGAATATCAACAACACATGATTTACTTTATTCTTCCTTTGAACAAAAAAAAGAGAAAAACTTTATTCCTCCTAATTGATTTATAGGAGTCTATTGGGTACTAGAGGAGGAGCTTCCTTTGAAAAGCAAATACATAGTGCATTGTACATTGTAAAGAAGAAAGAGAAGTTCCTAACACAAAAAAATGTGTTTATTACTCTACAAACACATTCTTCTTCTTTTCTATTTTTTTTTTGTTATTTTCTAGATTTGCGTCGTGTAGCATAAAATTTATTTATATCTAGGACTTGAATTTATGGTCTTTAAGAATCTTATACATTTTAGGAAAAATTACCTAAATACATATAAGATTTTGCCATAATCTCTAAAATTTTCAATCATTTACAAAAATTTCAAAAATTTCCTCTCGAATTTATCACTCTCCTCTCGCTGATACATCCCTATCCCCTCTCAGATACATTCCTCACATATGTATCTAGATGTCTGCTGATGTATCCGGAAGTCCAGTGATGTATTTGGATGTCCTATCCCCTCTATGATACATCCCTCCCCTCTCGGATACATCCCTCACTTATGTATCCGGATGTCCAATGATGTATCAGAAAGTCCAGTAATATATTCGAAATCCATAAATTTTAAGGATTTTTTATAATTTAAAAAAGAATAGGAAAATAATGTAATTAATTCATAACACTCGTTTTATGACAAGGATTAATGTTCTTCAATCTTATTTGGTACCAAAAGCACTCACGAAAAGGATTAAAATCGAAGCGGGCCTAGTAGAATCACGGGTTCTCGGTGGCCCAACTTTGTTATTCCATCTGTGGCGCGTGATAGGGACGCTTAATTCCATTTAGGAACAAAAATTCTCCCTCTCAGTCATAAACGCACTAAACAAGTAGGCACAAAGTCACGTGTTACGGACCGATACGTATTTCTTCATTCTTAGAATTTGTTTGGCCATAAATTTCTCAAGTAAAATTTAGGGGAAAAATTGACAAATAGTGTTTGTCCATATAGTTTGTCATTATTTGACAAATATTTTTGACAAATAACCCAAATTCTCAAATACTAGAAAAAACTAGTATTTGGGTCAAATCTCATTATTTGGGAGCTTTAAAAAATTCAAATTCTATATCAAACTTTTATCTTTTACAAAAACATAGTAGTTGTTTATGTTGTATTACATAAGTAATTTTTTACGTGAACACCAAACCAGTGATGAAATATTCAGTGAATATGAAAGTGATGATGTGGTTGTTGATGAAAATGACGAATAATCGGCTCAGGGTAATAAAGTCATGTGCTCCGTCTACTTCACGATGTATGGAATGATGCTTGTTGAACTACCACATTGCTCTAGTGTCATGGACACTACTTGTTATTTGCTGCAACAAAGGTCCAATTGACTTGTTGCAGAAGTCATGAATCTTGTTACGTCGACGTTTCTATTTTGCTATGTAATACAATGGTTAGTTTTGATAGTTTTTAAAACTTATGGGTATACATCAAATTTATTAAAAATATGAAATATATTTCCCAAATATTATGCCAAACACATGGTGAAATTTCACCCAAATAATATTTGTCAAAAATATTTGGGAATCTGTGGCCAAACGCTAGCTTAATAGCTTTCAAATTTAAATTATTTGAATAAAGAGTTGCCTTTGTTAGGGAGTGCTTTAATATCAATGTGAGATTTTCAGACGCAAATTTAAATTTGTCGGACTCTAATATAAATATCGGACAGTGAATTGAAAAAAAAGTAGGCAGAAAGTGATAGTAGAAAGCAATTGAATTGAATTCTTTATGTTCCACTTAGAATTTCCTCCAACATAAGCCAACCACAACCTTAAATGTGCACCAAAGAATCAATCAATCACCAAAAGATATATATAATAATACTACTTAAATAATAACAATATTAATATTAGAAAACTTAAGGAGATCAAATTAGAGCTCTTTAAAATGGTGATGTTATGAATCAAGTATAGTTTTAGTTTACTACTTATAAATGGTGTACTAGTTATGGAAGTTTTAAAGAGGGATGAAAAAGATGTTAGTCCTAGATTTTCATTTCAAAAGAATGGATCATCATTGTCTTGTGTAGTACCACCATTTTTGCTCAGCCCACAAAAGAGTTTGTACTACAACAAGTTACCTGAGGAACCACTCAATCTCACAGTACTCAAATTGGATGGCTCTTCCTTTGGTATTTTTTCTTATTTTCCTCCTCCTGTTGAATTGTCTTATGAAATACTGAAATTGATCTCCATCTTTATGTGTCTGTATAGCGACGAATTCAGGATTTAGAGTAGTGAGCTCAAATAGTACTGAAATTCATGTGTATACGTCCTTAGAAACGGATCCAGAATTCAGAGTGATAGTTTCAGAGATTAGTTTTGTTTATGTGTGTACATATTTTTTTTTTATAATTGGGGTGGGATTACAAGGTAGGGGAATCCCCGTGTATATACATATACAATCTTGGAGCCAAGAATTTGGCAAAGGGTGTGCAAATTTTCTTCTCAGTTGTGTTAAGGGGGTGCTAAATTAAATATACACTCATAATAGCTAACATTTAACCTCTGTACACCACATAATTATCAAGAGTGTGCACCAAACCATCCTTCACTTAAGATGGCTCCGCCCATGTACATATATGTATATGATAGTTTAACACGTATATATTGTTTGAGTCAAAGATAGTAGGACATTAGGTGCTATGACACTTATTCTATACTACCTAGCATCCACATGTGGTTCGCTAGAATTGATGTATCCAGGGGCGGAGCTAGCTTGGAGGAAGGGGATTCATTTGAAATCCCTTCACTATTATGCAAATAGGGTGAAAGGTAGTCTTTTTTTGTGTTGTTTTGTTGTATATAAGTTTTCGAACACCCTTGACATGAGAATTCTTTTAGTGGAGTGGCAAAGGGGGTTCAAAAATTGCTTTACTTAATAAGCTTCATCATTGGTCATGTATCATATGTTTTTTCAAATGGTCAGATCAATTGAATTTTGTGTTGTGCAGATATTAAAGTTGCAAGGAATGGGACAGTGGCGGAGCTGAAACAGGCGGTGGAATCTGTCTTCAGTCATTTTCCAAAGACAGGAACAGGCAAGGTTTCATGGTATGTGCTTTGCAAAAGGGAACTTTCAAACTAAACTTCTTCTGTTGTAGAGTGCTTGAGACTTATACTTCGATTTCTGTCTGACGTAATTTGCATAGCTGTTTCACTGTATATTACCTTAGCTAGTTCTTTCAAATTCAATAGTTTTATTGTGACAATATTACAGGTCACATGTATGGGGACATTTTTGCTTGAGCTACGATGGGCGGAAGCTACTTACTGATAGTGATTTGTTAGGAACCTATCGGATCAAGGATGGCGATAAGGTTTCTTCTCATTCATCATATTTTCGATCTAGGAAAGTTCTCTTTTATCTAATCTTTATATGATTTGCTTATGTTACTTGTTGCCAAATGCATTGGAATATGCAATTTGTAAAAGGAGATGTATAGGCTTTGAAGAAAATTGATTTTTTTTAGCCAAATCAGAATCTTGACTTCTGCAGTCGAATGTGTGTGGTTCTATATATTCCTGTTTGTTTGGAAATTAATAAGCTCCTTCGAGTACATCTTCGTTAGCAAATAATTCTGAATGCACCATAAAGAGGTGAAAATGGTCTGAAGAGAGACCTGTAAAAAGCAGGTTCAATTACTAAGGTATCTAAGGCTCTAAGGAGATTCTGGTTCATATGAATTCTCCCTGCCGAAAAGAAACAGATTTATTATCAAAATATTTTAGATAATCGTGAAAATGTAAGATTGCTCACGTAGACAGATTTCACACGGTGTTTGCATATAGCCAGAGGCTGTGGTTTCTTTCACTAGACTGATTGTTTATCCGATTTTGTCTATATTCTGGCTTATGAGATCTAGTTCAGCAGTTTCTTTCCACCCTGGAGTTAAGAATTTTTCAGATCATTGCTAATGATTATGTGCTTTTTTCGTTATAAAGCCCAAGTGGAATTTTTTAACATTTCCTTAACGCGCTAAAGCTTGATGTTTTTGCATTTGCAGCTCAGTTTTATGAGGCATGTCTCCATCAGTTACAATCTGGTCAAAACGCGATCAGAGAGAGAGGACTCTAGTAAGAATGAACCTAGCATGTAAGATATGTATATTGTTTTCATCCTTATTGTTGGTTCATGTGTTCTAATATTGCACTTCACCCATGCCTGTTATGGTATTGTTTGCTATCGATGCTTGATTCTTCCATAGATTGCAAACACTAGGCCTAAGTTGCTGGAGACACTTGGTCATAAAAGTTGGATCTTGTTCATCTAGGTGTTTCCATATATAGTTTCTAATACTAGAATATTGTCATTTATATGTTCCATTTATAGTTTCTATGTTGATTTCTTGCCAGTACTGCTCACCATCATACCGATATAGACCAAGCTATGTCACTTTGTGTGATCATGCAGAGTTTATGCATATTTTTATGAAATGTTCACTATATGTATGAATTTGTCTTGCATAGTGGCATTGTAAGGGCACATAGATAACATCATCTTTGAAAATGCATTTTTGCAGATCAAAAGGCTGTGAAAGCAGACAACGGAGAGGTGAACGAGAGGGTAATCACCATCAAGATGACTTATCAGAGAACCAAAACAATATTCATGACAACAACAGGGGTGTTGTAGCTAATTGTGAGTCCAGGCTGGTTCATTTGTTTAGAGGGTGGCTCCCATACAAATTGACAAGCCCAGAGAGGAGAATGAAACAGAAGAGCAGCAGATCGAGATCACACGATGGTCTACTTATGGAGTTCTAACAGTGTTGTGCTGTGATTAGTACTTTTGAAAGAGAGGAATCCAGCAACTGTTTGCAAATGTCAAAGAGAGTTGGAGAGTGAAATGGAAAACATCCACCTCTAGTTAAAGCTCTAAACTTTTGACTTTATAAAAGAAGATCAGTTGCCTGCCTATGCATCTGTTCCATTTCCTCATTTGCATATCAAAATTAATTGTGTACATGAATTTGCTTGTGTAGACACAAATATCTCTTTGGTCATTAGAAACAGCAAATCCACTATCATCAGACTTGAACTTCTGCATTCTGGTTTGGGATCTCAATGAGTATTCAAAAAGAGTTTGTGTTTTATACACTGACGGTATAAAAACCTACTTACACAATTCAGTCACTCATGAACTAATTATAGGTACATACAACAAGGATTAAATGGTAATCTAGTAGAAATGTTAACTAATGGTATGTTCCTCAGACTTGTTCAAAAATGTCATTGTGATCCTTCAAAAAAGTTGTGCATTTTTGGAGGATTTTAGAAGAATCCGAGAAACTTCATACTAGCCTATCATCATAGGTTAAAACTACACTAATAGAGTAAACATTATTTACACTATTAGCATGTTTACTTGAACCGAGATAAGAAATTAGGCATATGAATTAACTTGCGGACCACAATTTTCAAACTTTTTAGTCACTCTACCAACTAATAACAAGTGTAACTTTTTTTTTTTTTTTCTGGTTTCCCATCTCATTATATCCGTCTTGGAGCCCTATTAATTTGGATTCGGCCCATTCAGATGTAGCACCCGTTACCAAGAACTATTAACCTTATCCACGTCATTTGGAGATACTAAAATTGTGTAACTAATTAAACAAGGATATGACTTAGAAAAATATACTCATAGAGAAAAAGAATGACCTCACGTGAGTGGCACACCCTTAGAGCTCCAATTCTCAGCCTCATCGTATTGTGTGGCATAGATTGAGATAGCCTTTCTAAGATCTTCCTTGTTTCCTTTTGTTCAAAAAAAATAATCAAGATTCGAACATCTCAAAAAGATTTTGTTTTTTTACAACTGCAAAATCCCAAAGTTGCAGAAGAGTAGAAAAAGAAGAAGAAGCCATGGCCAACATGATGATGAGCTCCTCCAAAGTTTTAATCACTTCTTCATCCTCTACCATCCCTCCATCTCCAAGATTCAAACTTTCCCTCACCCAAATCCCTTTACCAAAACTACCCCTCCCCAAATCCCTTGAAACCCTCTCAATCCCATCAACTCTCAAGTCCATTTCAGTCATTCTTGCAAGCTCATTGGCCATGGCACCACCTTCACTAGCAGAGGAAATTGAAAAAGCTTCCCTTTTTGATTTCAACTTGACACTCCCAATCATGATGGCTGAATTCCTGTTTCTCATGTTTGCTTTAGACAAGATTTACTTCAGCCCATTAGGGAAATTCATGGATGAAAGAGATTCTGCCATTAAGGAGAAATTGAGCAGTGTGAAGGACACCTCTGCTGAAGTGAAGCAACTGGAAGACCAGGCTGCTGCAATTATGAAGGCTGCAAGGGCTGAGATATCAGCAGCATTGAACAAGATGAAGAAAGAGACTCAGCAAGAAGTAGAGCAGAAGATTGCAGAAGGAAGGAAGACAGTTGAGGCTGAATTGCAAGAAGCTTTGGCTAGCTTAGAGAGTCAAAAGGAGGAGACAATCAAGAGTCTTGATTCTCAGATTGCTGCTCTTAGTGATGAGATTGTCAAGAAAGTCCTTCCTGTCAGTAACTAATTCTGAAAAGTTGTAATGTTTTTTTTTTCTTGGGATTGGTAAGAGTTAACAGCTTGTTTGGATGGATGGTTGTTACATGTAATATTGTACTGTGATGTTAGTTTAAATACAATGTTTATTTTGATTGTTACTTAATTTTATTATTATATCATATCATTAAAACCATTGTTATGTAACCACAATAAGTCTCATTTTATATAATGAGATATGGTGTGATCACGTTGTTATGTTGGTTTTTTTTTTTTTTTTTGTTGTTGTTGTGATGCTGTTGCAGGTGACATATATGGGGACATTGTTGCTTGGGCTATGATGGGCAGAAGCTACTTACTGATGTTAATTTGTTAGGAACCTATTGGATCAAGGATGGTGAAAAGGTTTCTTCTCATTTCATCGTATTTTCTCGGAAAGTTTTCTTTTATCTAATTCTTTATATGGTTTGCTTATGTTGCTTGTTGCTAATGCACTGAAATATGCAATCTGTAAAAGGAGATTATTAGATTAGGAACCACATTCCAATAATTTCCAGTCCGTCTTATGTCCAGGCTTTGAAGAAACTTGATTTTTTGTTGAGATGAATCAGGATATGTCATTTTGCAGTTGAATGTGTGTGGACTGGCACAGATGGAGCTTATAAGTCAGAAGTTGGGCTGTAATTGTTCCGATTTGCATTTTCATTGTTTCGATGTAGGAGTCTTTGATTGGAAACTAAAAAGCGGTGCATATGGTCTGAAGAGAGACATGTAAAAGCAGGTTCAATTACTAAGGCTCCAGAGAATTCTGGTTCATATGATTCTCCCAAACCAAAAGGCAACAGATTATCACTTACAAGTAAAGAGCTGAATATGGGCCAAAGTAGAGAACTCTTTTTATTATAAGTTAGAACTTTCTTTTGGAGATTTTAGATGGATTATCTTCCCACCTAATGAGATATGTACATTTTCCTTTATGAAGCACAAGTGAAACTGTTTGAACATTTCCTTGGCTCGCTAATTCTTGATGTTTTTGCATGTGCAGCTCACTTTTATGATGCATGTCTCCATTAGTTACAATCTGGTCAAAACGTGATCAGAGAGAGGACCCTCATGAAAATGAAACCAAGCATGTAAGTTCTGTATACTGGCTTCGTCATTATTGTTGGTTCATCTGTTCTAATATTGCCCTTCACCCTATTGCTTTGCTATCAATGCTTGATTCTTCCATAGAATGCAAACACTAGGCCTTAGTTGTTGGACTTTTGGTTATAAAAGTTGGATCTTGTTCATCTAGGTGTTCCCATTTATAGTTTCTATACTGGAACATTGACATATATATGTTCCATTTATAGTTTCTATGCCGATATTTTCCCAATACTGCTCATCATCATACCGATATAAACCTGGCTATGTTACTTTGTATGATCATGCAGAAGAATTGGAAGAATGGACGTAGTGTTGCAGAGTTTAATGCATATATTTATGAAATGTTTAACTATATGTATGAATTTGTCTTGCATAGAGGCACTGTAACTTGTAAGAGCAGTTTAGGTAATATCCTCTTTGTAAATGCATTTTTGCCGACCCAAAGGCTGTGGAAGCAGATATCAGAGAGGTGAACGGGAGGGTAATCAAGATGATTTATTAAAGAACCATCGAACTAATTTTAATGACAACAGGTGTGTTGTAGCTAATTGTGAATCCAGGTTGGTTTATTTGCCAAACCCAGAGAGCAGAATAAAACAGAAGAGCAGTGCATCGCGATCACACGAATGGAAAGCATTCACCTCTAGTTGATAGAAAATTAGTAATTTGTATCATCTGTTCCATTTCCTCATTTGCAGATGACAGTCAATTAGTTGTGCA
Organism: Solanum microdontum; assembly: GCA_036250385.1. Taxonomy (NCBI): domain Eukaryota; kingdom Viridiplantae; phylum Streptophyta; class Magnoliopsida; order Solanales; family Solanaceae; genus Solanum; species Solanum microdontum. Next base: position 8,795 of record JAJONQ010008647.1, read on the forward strand.
ACATGATTTTACTTGGGGTTTGGCATAAAAATAAGTCTTGGGATTGTGTAAAAGAGCACCACCCCCCAATTTCCTCTCCATGTACACTATTTTCTAGGTTCTGTGTAATCAAATCTTGATTTTCATCATTTTGCCTAAGAACACAAATGCACTAATATCTCTTGGTCATTACCTCATTGGTTAGAGCAAATCCATCTATCATCACACTTAACTTCTGCAATCTGGTTTGGGATCTCCATGGTTATTAAGAAAAAGTTTAACTTCTTATGCATTGACGGTGTAAAAAAAATACTCATACCATCAGGTTAATCAGGAGGTAAGGTAACTACATGTAAATCATACGATAAGCATTAGTTGATAATCAAATAAAAACATTAACTAAACTATCATCAAAGGTTAAACTACACTGATAGCATAAAAAATCTTTACTCTATTTGGTGTAATAACTTAATCCAGGTTACAAAATTGGTATATGAATTAACTTGTGCATCACAATTCACAAACTTTCAGTCACTCCTTGGTGAATAAAACCAAAAGGCCACTTACAACTAATTACAATTTTGTGCATATCAAATGCCAATGCCTTTGGTTTATTAGAATTACTTAAAGAAATACTCACAGAATAAGAAAAAAAAAGACCAGTTGCACACCCATCTCAGCCTCATAATATTGTGTGGCATAGTTTGAGATAGCCTTTCTAAGACTTTCCTTCTTCCCTTCTAAAACCACCAAAAAAAATCAAGAATCAAACCCTCTAAAAAATCCCAAGTTCTAAGAAGCCATGGCCAACATGATGATGAGCTCCTCCAAAGCCTTAATCACTTCTTCATCCTCCACCATTCCTCCATCTCCAAGATTCAAACTTTCCCTCACCCAAATCCCTTTTCCAAAACTACCCCTCCCCAAATCCCTTGAAACCCTCTCAATCCCATCAACTCTCAAGTCCATTTCAGTCATTCTTGCAAGCTCATTGGCCATGGCACCACCTTCACTAGCAGAAGAAATTGAAAAAGCTTCCCTTTTTGACTTCAACCTGACACTCCCCATCATGATGGCTGAATTCCTCTTTCTCATGTTTGCTTTAGACAAGATTTACTTCAGCCCATTAGGGAAATTCATGGATGAAAGAGATTCTTCCATTAAGGAGAAACTTAGCAGTGTAAAGGACACGTCTGCTGAAGTGAAGCAACTGGAAGACCAAGCTGCTGCAATTATGAAGGCTGCAAGGGCTGAGATATCAGCAGCATTGAACAAGATGAAGAAAGAGACTCAGCAAGAAGTGGAACAGAAGATTGCAGAAGGAAGGAAGACAGTTGAGGCTGAATTGCAAGAAGCTTTGGCTAGCTTAGAGAGTCAAAAGGAGGAGACAATCAAGAGTCTTGATTCTCAGATTGCTGCTCTTAGTGATGAGATTGTCAAGAAAGTTCTTCCTGCCACTAATTAATTCTGAAAATTTGTGTAGTAAATAAGATAGTTTGATCAAAGATATATAAATGTGAAAATATTTGGTTTTTTTATATGATGAATCTCATGTGTACATCTTGGTTTTTGGTAATATGAGGATTCTAAGTGATTTTTCAGGATTTTGTTTATGAAGTTAAAAGAAAAATTGAAACTTGAAAGCCAGAGATCAACTTCTCTCTCCATACTGTTTTGGTCCTAGAGCTGAGGTCTATTGGAAACGGTGTCTCTACCGTTGTCCAAAGAATATTGAGACAAACACAAATCAACTTGTTTGGGAGGCGTGATAGTAGTTGTAATCCATCAAGGTAATTGTAAGTTGTCAGTTATGATTTGATATTGCCTTTTTTTTTTTACGACAAGTTTTGGTTAACAGCAAGAACATATCCACGAATGGAGTCTAGAGAGGGAAGGATATAATTGCGAGGGCAATTGTGAGACGGTACTAATTGGTCAATGGCGCTTAATTAGGTAATGGCAGAATTGTCAACCCACATATCCAATTGTTCATTTTTTTAACTACCAGGCGTAAACTATTACCACATCACTTACAGTGAAGATAGCAGCAAGATGTTTACATTCAACGCCACCTTAGATAAGCAAGGTTAAAAAAAAAAAAGCAAACACGTCCAACAAATAATGAATTTTAAAGTTAACAATGCTTTTTTTTTTTTTTTTGCTTTTCCAACAGATGTAATTCAAGACCATAGAGAACCCAACAGCTGAATGCAGTATAAGCTTGGGATACTTCAATCATCAGGAAAAGAGAAAGACATAGAAATAATCAGTTCTGCTGCTCCTCGTTGTCCCCATTTTGCTCTGCTTCTGCAGCCATCAACTCATCAAACTTCTCAGTCTTGCCCAGCACTATTTCAATCTGCACCAAGCGAAGATGATAAATAAAACAAAAAACCTTAATTTGATAAAAAAGACGACACCACAGATTAGACAAGGATGACGTTCGGAGAAGGAATTTTTTAAAAAGATGGATTGCGAACCACATTTAACACCCACTAGCTCACATGAATTCAACAATGTTTGAAAGAGTATATGGGGGAAGAAGAACATGAAAGCTGTAAAAGCAGCATCTATATGGCATAACGTAATACTGGCTAGACTCATTTTTCCATCTCGCTGTTGCCAAAAGAAAATGATTTTATTCTGTTCAACGGTTTTTGAAAACAGGAACAACAACAATGGGAAAAACCACAAGATAATGCATTAAAAGGGAATGTACCTTCAACAGGCATGGGGGTGTAAAACTAACTTCTAATCAAGTCTAAGATTGACCAAATGGGACTAGACAATTTTGGTTCGTAAGGATGTAAACCATCACTGACCCTACCATCTATTCTACAGCTTTTCTAAAATTCTGCACACATCCGAACTCAAACAGAGAAAAATAAGAACACACACACATCAACTACCTCTTGAACACTAAACTTAATCTACTGTTCTTCAGAAAGAATCTTGAGTCCCAAGCTAACATTTACCATAGAACCTCTACAGAATGAGTTCCATTACTACCAAACCACCAAAACTGAAGCAGACTAATGCATCAATTGACCGACTCATAATGCTTTTGGAATTTACCTTTGCTTTTGGTATCGGTCGGGCTCCTGGGTCATCCCTCATGTCCACAGTGAGTGTCCTGATCTCTGCAGCAAGTGTACCCTCAAAGTTAGATGACAGGAAAGATTATAAAAGGGATGGGAGTGGAGTACGAGAAGCCTCACTCTTCTCAACAGCAAATCCATTGTTCTTGAGAATTTCGGCAATAGTAACCACTGTTGAAATAGCTGTATACATGTGGAAAAGGTTGTTAATCCTTTAGAACTATATGGCAAGCCAATTCAATTATTAATGAGTTTGCAACATAACACAAAATAATAAGTCCACAAAAAAATGAAAAGACCATCAAACTGAACCGTGCCACCACTATATATTTCTTTGTACTTAATAAGGTTTACCAGCAAGCCAAAGGAACCACGTCACGCATATTTTATTTTTTTTTGATTTTGCACCGGGTGTCCGAGTCTCTTTGAGCCCCGACTAATCCCGGGGGTGCACAGGCCCTCGGCAAGGAGTTTCCCGCAAGTGCACCACGGTTAATTCAGGTTTTACCCAGTCCGATGGCCCTCAGAAATTGTTTGC
>JAJONQ010008648.1:0-12442 GCA_036250385.1 Solanum microdontum
AGTGGTGAACCACGGACCACCAGCACGGGCCGTGGTCTGACCTACGGTCCGTGGATGGTGACCGTAAGTTGCACCTGCAACTTCTCAAATTCTGCATTTTTGGTCTATTTCGAATACGGGGTGTTACACACTCGGTCTAAGGGAGGAATACATGTAGTCTCAGCCTGCACCTCTTCCTCTTGTCCCATATCCTCAACATTCTTAACATCAACATCCTATTCTATCTCTTCATGATGTGTAGGAGGGTTCTTTTTCATAGGAGCATTCTCAATAGCAGCTTCATCCCCAGCAGGCGCTACCCTCCCACGGCCTCTACCCCTAGCTCTTCCTCTACCCATGCCTCAACCGCGACCAATCGCTGCAGATTCCTCAACTAGAGCATTGGCGGGAGCTACGGGCCTGATGCCATTGAACCTAGTATTAACCATTTGCGGGTAGAAGAGTAAAGGAGGTTAGATACCAATTTGATTCAAGTTATAACACGAAAGGAGACAAGAGAAAGCAAAGAGATTTTCCAAAAGACTTATAGCCTCTCGAAGAAAAGTGAAAGTATCCCCATCCCATTCTGTGAGACTCTACTAGACTCATTTTGGTACATCGAGATCAACAAACCTAGGCTCTAATACCAACTTTGTCACGACCCAGACTGTCGTGATTGACACCCATAGTAACCCTCCGGTGGGAGAACCACTACTACAACTCAAAGCAAGCAACTAAACTAAAAACTAAAGCATTTAAGGATACAAAAACATGAATAACAACTAAAAGTGAAGTTCCCATAAACTTCCAAAAGATCTAACAAATAGAAATGCGTAAAAATATACCTAGAACTTGAAAGTCAATGTACCAAAACATCTAAAGTTCAACAAGTCTAAACAAGAAGGGATACAACCCCAAACTAATGAGCTAATAACTAACTAGAAAAGTCTAAGTCTAAAATGGTGGATATAGACGAAAGAGAACCCATGGCAACCCGAAAGAATTGGCTCACCCTTGAATTCGAACGAGATCACTGATCTTCTAGACGAGGTCTGTCAATAGCCGCTTGAAGATGACCTGTACTCAACAAAAATAAGAGCAAGTGCAGTATCAGTACACAACTGCAGTGTACTGATAGGATTACACGGCTATCCCACTAAGTGTAACATAAGCAAGTCAATACAACATTGTAAACAAGCAAAATACCGAACATATACAATATCGATTATCACATGCTCAACAATATACATTTATAACAAGTCATTAGTCCTCTAAAGGAACCCAAACTCAAACTATTGGTATACCGGAACGTGGTACCCGATCCAATGTTTATGCCGTAATATGGCAACCGATACCATAATTATGCCGGAACGTGGCAACCGATCCCAATTAGTATACCGGAACACGGTATCCGATCCAATCAACACACCACAATCACATTCACAAGTACATTCTAAATAATCATACAATCAAGAAGTGATTCATGGCATATAGTTATTCATCTATCTCATTTACAACAAGTGTGATCAATAATGCAACATTCACATACATACATGTATCATAATGAAGCAAGAACAAACATACATCACACAATCATAGAAACACAACCATCACCTACCTCGAAACAAGCTTGAAACCCTAAAAAACATGATCCTTCCCTTTCCAGATTCGTTCTGCTTGTTCTTGGTCTACAAACAATCAATATAATACAGGAATCCAATAACAATCACTAATTACCCGGATTAATAACAATTCTGACAAACCCTAGATCAACACATGATCCCAACCATCCAATTTAGGGTTGTTTCCACCATAGGTTCTAGATCAAAACCCTCCCCCATCGATATTTACCCATTAGATTATGTTCTACGGATTGAAAAATGGATTCGGGGAGTTAAAATCATACCTTTAGCATCAAGAATGGTGAAAAACTATCAAGAATCTTCTTGAGTTCGTTCCTTAGCTCTAAGAACCAAAAAGTGCAGAATAAGGTCGTTTAGGGGGTTATTTACGACTTTAAGTTGCGTCTGGCCTGCCATAACGGCCCTTACCCCGCTACAACGGCACCGCAAGAGTGACCAAAACCATCGCCAAAGTGGCTTGCACGAAACAGTGAGTTATTTTAATAAATCCAAGACCCCCATTTCACAACACACCTTTTACATATGACGCTCAATAAATACCGTTCACGCTAAGATCAATTTCGGCAGTTCTACTCACCCGAATTCAATTTCGTAAAGTCGTACAGATTCCTTAACGACTTATCTAACTACTCATGTAATCAAAATCATATTTAAATCACCCAATTACTATGAGATTCCCTAGACCTCACAGACTCCGATTTTGTCCAAATCTGGACTAGGTTGGGAAATCTCAAGTTACTAAGAAAAAGTTTTCCGACCCATTTTTTTCTCCGTTGACCTTTATACAACGACAAAACCTGTTCGTTAAATTAAAATACTAATATTTAACAAATTAAGTAACTATATTTTGATTTAGTGGAGGGTCTTGCGCGTATAACTTAATTTTATTGACCACAAAATTTTAAAAATTACATAAATATTAGTATTAAGAAAAATATAACTTTCATTTTTATCTGAAAATTTACTTGTTAAATCTCATATTGTATAAATTGTAGAAAAATAAAAAATGAAACAAAAGGGGTGAAAATGAACAATATATGTATGTGTTTGCAACAATATGTTAGATATACGACAAAGTAACACAATCAAAATCTTTCATTCAAAGTAATAATCTTTTAGCAATCTTTATTTAAATTACTTGTATTTAAACAAAAGCATATTGCATAAACTATTCAAGTATTATCAAACTCATCATGTATTAATAGAAGTTTTGTCAATTAAATAACACTCAAAACAATAATAACACTAAAACAAAGAAATAAATTCCATAACAATGCAAAATGATACAAAATTACATAAAATATGGGTTGTGTACCAAATATATATTGGACAACCATACCTTAACTCCAAATTGCAAAAGAAAAATTTAAAATCATAAGCTAACATAAAAAAGACCTAAAGGAATATATAGGTCATAACTTTTACTTCTAAGCTTAACAATTGAACTATATTGTAAGAAAACTTCTCTTTTTAATTTCATAATGAAGATATTTGTTCTTTTCCTCGGTTAGATTCTTGATGACATATATTTATGTCATTATCTAGGAAGAAGAAAAGAGAACAGTAGATGATAGAAAAGAAAAGAAAAGAATATGATGATCTAAGAAGCAATAATATTAATATTTAGTTGTCTTTTCATCTACCAAATTAATGTTGCATATTGAATCATGATACATAAATTTTATTTTGGTTTCAAAATTCAAAGAGTCACTAAATTGGAAGAGCCATTCATTATTAAATTGTAGTTGTTGGACTTCATATTCCCATTATGTAATTAAAATATTAGTATTTAATAAATTAATTAATTTTATTTTAATTTAGTGGAGGGGCAAAATGGTAATCCAACTTTGAATGTTGGAGCTTCCCAATTATAATAATATATATGATATGATATGATAATAATAATAATAATAATATGATATGATATGATATGATATATATATATATATATATATATATATATAAGAAACAGACTATACTCTACTACCTCTAGTACGTCTTTGATATATGAATCACCATTTTAAGTACTTAATTCATATTCACAATGTAACATTTGACAATAGATGTTAATGGAGACTACGCTTCTTAAGTAGGGGAGAAATTATTTGAGCTCTATCTTTGGAGCTACATTGGATTCCTGGAAATAGTCCTTCGGTCTGTTTGGATTGTGATGTGAGGCAACTTACTAATAGTTCTTAGGCTTCTTTCACCCACCCATTTTGGCAAAGTTATGATCTGCAATCTGTTTTTTGGTCCAGCTACTTGTCAGCAAATGGAAAATGTGATTATATTTCGAACTAAAATTTAAAAATAAGGAATTATTGCATACCCAAGTTCTTCCGCGAATCTCTAGTCAGGCAGAGGAAATATGTGCCCTTCATAGGCAGTGTCACTGGTTCAGTTCTCAAAGTACCATCTTCCTCTTCTCAGTTTGCACCGCAAAATTAATCCAAAACTTGTTAGACCCACTTATAAGTAATCGTAATCCAAAATGGAGCGACCACAACATCAGATTTAATCATTAATTAGTGCAAACAGTCTTGAGAGCAAGGAGCTGCTAAGTAACTTTTTTCGCTTAACTATGAAGCGTTCAATGTGTTTTGCAAGAATTTTGACAGATGATAAGTCCTTAACACTACCACAAATAGTATTATGTCATCTACTTTGAAATTTTCCCTAAAAATCTAAGCGTAAAAGAAATAGATTACGAAGGAGAATGAACCTCAACTTCACCTGCCTCGTACTCCAGCTTCCTCAATTGTCTTACACCGCGCTGCATCTTCGATTGTTTCATCTTTACCATGACCTCTGATATATTCAAAAGTTTTGGGAATGATAACTCAGTTAAAATAATACAACAAAATCAAAATATGTATATTATTGGTTCGGAGTAAATGAACAAAAATATAATACAAGCTCATGACAAAAGAAATTTATTGGTTTTGAAAGAAGACTCTGGATATACTAGAAGGTGAGAGTTACATATATAAATAGAGACAACACAAATATTAGAATATTACCTATATTTATTTAAGCTAAATTCCTCGATTTGCAGCTGAAGAGACTGCTGACTCTCCCAAGAGTATAAGATGTTTCATAGAAGAGGATATCTCTTGTCAAGCTTAGGATCATCTTTATACAACAAACATAATCTATACTTCTTCATTTCACCGGAGAAACAAAACGTAATAAGCCCATAGTCATTTGGCATTTTCCCATTTGCCTTAGATGTATCCCATAAGACAACAAAAGGTACCAAGAAAAAATAAATCTTAGGATAACCATATGAATGGTTAGATAAGGAAAGTGTTTGGGTGATACCCGACATTCCATCATTACATAAGGGAATCAAGTGAGCTGTGATATCAATTAATTCTCCACAGTAACATACAACAAATCCCAAGAAGTTATCATGTACATACCAATTTTCATTGCTCCAATCTGCAAATATTGTATTTAATTGCTTTGGAAATTTTTGTAGCTGTGTAAGCCTCTCGCAATATGTTAAGTACAAAATTTGAAGAGCACCAAGTTGGGCTATCATTTCAACTGAGATGCAACTCTTTCAAAGATGATAAGCATCCAATGTCTTGCGGAAGTCCTCCATCTATTATATTGCAAAAATTGAGATTCCGAATTTTCAATAAGCGTAACCCTTCATTCACCCGAGGGAATACAAAGTACTCACCATCTTCTAAACATAGTCCTTCAAAACTCAAGAATATTAGATTGTTCAAGCGGACGATTGAAGATGGAGGTTGTGAAATTTGAGTATCGCTAGCATCAAGTTTCACGAAGTTCTCTAAATCACCTATCTCTTGTGGCAAGCTTCCAAGTTTTGAGTAGAACGAGACATCTAGCTTCACCAAACCTTTCAACATGCCAATGCTTCTTGGAAGAGCTACAAGTTTTTCCATGCCTGACAAATCTAGCTTTGTAAGATGAGCTTGTAAGGCCATAATTAAACCAAAGTTTTGGAGAGAAATTGTTCCTTAGGAAGTGTTGGATCAATTGGAAAATAATGCTCTGTTTTCGGGTTCGATGATTTAGTATTGTCCTTATCAGGACTGTTCAGCTATGTTGGTTGATGATGGGAGTGAGTGACAATGTGGTTGAAGCTGAGTGTCCTAATTATCGTCAATTATTCTGTGATAAGTATAATGTCTGGTGGCATGAGGGATTGGAGTGTAAGGATTTTCAGCGTTTGGGAAGATCAAACAACAGAGGGATATCTGAAGTGCAAGTGTTATGTTGAAAAGAGTGATGGTTGTTTGCAACTAACTTGCTGGTATTTTTCTCATTCGTTGATCTTCTCGCATTGAATCATTGTTAGAAATAATTTGTTTTAAGTTGTTGCAATAATAAAATAAATAATATGTATCTTGAATGAGTGATAATTTGGGTAGAATGAATGATTAGTTAGGCATGTATCCCAGGTTTGTTGTGAGTAGCGTTATAGTGAATTCATGAAAGTGTTAAGTTTCATCAATTTGTATCTTATGTATTTAAGCATGTATCTGGTAGTCTCAGCTATTGTAATGCCTTTGTGCACAGTTATATTTTGAGATGTATGTCTGAGGAGTGTCAATGGATATTCAAATCATCATGTTTGAATAAAATAACTATTTTTTGAGTGAGGTCTTTCAAAAGCGATCACATATGTCCGTAAAAGGATAAAGTGTTGTCACATCTTCAAGAAACAGTTGGTTTAATAGCTGGAATAGTTGCTCCAAAATATGAGAATCATAAAGAAAGCATACTCCAAAGGACATTCAGGAAGATGTTAAACGTGACTTCGGAGTAGACATTAATTACATGAATGTGTTCAAGAGGAGGCTTAGAAAGTTCAAGAAAAGGGAAATCTAAGAAAAGAACTTCAGATGACTAATCTATATTAATCTTTTCAATGTCATCTGAAAGAACAAACGTGCTCATTGGCTTAGGCGGTCTTCGTTATCGCTAATTGAACTAGATGAGGCTTTTGATTTTCATAATTCCATAAAAGTGCACCGTATCTCTTCTTCTCAATACTACAAGGCCCAACTTCTTCTCAACACTACAAGGCCTATAATTCAGACCAAAAAAAAGGAGATAAACTAAAACAACAAAATGTTGAAACATATGGAAAATAGCTTGAATCTTCGATTATCTTCTTCTCAAATTCTTATTACATAGAGACCAAACTGGCTGGATAATTGATGCGGTAAACAATGGAAAATGTATATTTTTTTCTCTTAATGTATGTTAAAAAGTGTATATATTTATCATTGTATACAGAGGACAAGAAAAAACTCAACGTAGGGAGTAGTTGATTCATCACATGTCTCGACATGATAACTTAAAAGTAAAGTAATAACTATAGTTGGAATGTCAAATTGCTCTTTTTGTATTACAATATGATGAAGATTGTAACAAAGAATTGATACTTCAATAGAGTTGTGCTAATGGTTTTGCGAAATAAGGCAAGAAACAATAGACACATTGAACTAACAATATACATAGTATTTTTTGAATATCCAGTTAAGAAAATTTTGAATCTATGGCAGGAGTAGAAATGATTTTTGCTACCGCTGTGGAATGGACCACAACTCTCAATATATTTGTTCTTCAACTTAACTAAAACCCCATTATGGTCACTCAAGTTTTTTTTCATGCATGCACCTTGTGCTTTTGATGATCAATTTCAAGGCTTCACATATTGCAATTAGTTCAGAATACTATTATTCCTTTTAAAGTTTATTTACATCTTAGAAGTTTGTATTTTGTTCTCTTAAATTAAAATGATTATTCGAGTGATCATTATTAACTCTCCTTTGCTTATAAATCTGTAGCATAACTCCTTGTTTGTTCACTTCATTATTTCCCTTTTTTCTCGATATGTTTTTCATCTATTTTTCTAACAAGGCATATGGTAGTTGTGGTTTTGTTTTACCTTTACTTTTTCTATTGGGAACGTTACTTTCTCAACTCAACGGAGTTACTTAACATAAAGTATGAAAACATAACAGTCTTCATATGTAGCGAAAAAGGAACGAGTGGTAGACAATAAAGTTCATGCCAAGTAAATAATAAGAATGAGAAATATATATGGAATTGTATTTAAGAATAATTGGTGTTATAGTCTGTAATAGTCCTCTTATCCTTCTCTTCGAATATAAATTTAAGGAAATTGTTTTTAATTTCAAATTTATGTTGGATTTGAACCTGATTCATCAAAAATACTTTGATGGACAAAAAAAAGTGAATAATATTTTTTAACACCCTGTATTTGATATGACTTCATTAGATTTGTTTTGAATGCCTAGATATTTAGTTTGTCTTCGTTCTTGATCTTCATAGAGAAATTATAACATTTAATCCATGAGAATCATTTGCCTTGTTAAATTATGAAAATCCTTATTATAGTTGTAGGTTGGAAGAATTGTGACAAGGACAAACTCTTTTTAACCATATTGAAGTTGACATGATGATATTGATTGACTCAAGCATCCTACTTGTGTCAAGATGTAAGAGATGACAAACACTTCTCGACCAATCGAACTGAAACTCTCATGATGATATTTGATTAACTAGAATATGCCACCCCTGCTAGGGTTGAACATATATGATCAGGACAACTTTTTTTGCCCTATTTTGATTGATATGATAATTTTTTATTGGATGAAACATGTCACTTGTGCTGGGAAGAAACAAATGTGACGAGGACCATTTTTTTGATTGATTAGGCTGAAGTTGGGATGATGATATTTGATTGGTTTGAACATGTTAGTTCTATTGAGTGGGAAGTATTGTGATTAGGGTGATTTGTTTTGACCAATCAAATTTTAGTTTATGTTTTTTAATAGTTCAAACACATCTGTTGTACATGAGGCGTGTTTTCATACATGTTTGATTTGATTAGATACGTTGTATCACTTTCAACGCGTGGCATTGTCTTATTGGATGTTCCACTTGGCCGACACGTCTTTCGACACATCATACCAAATTGCGCATACTACGTTAATTTATTGCAAATTTGGTATAATCCAAATTAAATCTAAACCCTAAAAAGAAATATAAATACAAGAACCTGTAAAAAAAAACAGTATATATACCACATATGTGCATATATTGGGAAAGAAATATAGGGTCCCATTGACGGCAGAATCAACAGATTTACAAATTTTGAACTTCGGTGAAATCAAAGTTGATCCCACCTTGATGAATTATGTTGTCGTCGCTATCACCGAAAATAAAAATGGTTACGAGAGCGGAGATAATGATATCGAGCTGCAACAAATTCTCTTCTACTCAACTCAGTTTCATTCTAGTAAGAACTTTGAATCAAGCTCTAATCATGGTGTTGGTAAAAAACCTGTAGAAATCAATTATTCTGTTATACCTAATTCACTTAACCTAAAGAAAAAAACTTCTAAAAAGGGGGAATCTTCACGTACTGTTTGCGAAATTTGTAAAAGTGTATTTCTGCTGCCCAACACAATAATGTGGGGCACAAATTGCAATCATCGTTGTTGTGAATAATGCATACAAAATTATATAAGCAAAAAAATTAATAAGGATATCCATGAGATGATTTCTATGAAGTGCCCTGCTTCTGATTGCAATGAAATTTTATATATTGATTCAATAATGCTGGCTGATTTCCTTATGCGAGTAAGAGAGATGTCATTCGACTAACAGAAGCTCTGGCTTCGCCAATTTTTATTGATTGCCCTTTTATGGATTGTATGGGTACACTAGTTGATGATCTCAGGGAATATCCGATTAGGGCATGTCCTGAGTGTTGGAGACTTTTCTATGTCAATTGTAAATGCTTACATTTGGGAATGACATGTGAGAATTATCGGTTTAGTAGGCAATTAAATTTGCTCTACTCGCAGCATCATTATGGAGGATATCATGATGAACAAGAGGAGGATGAGGAGGAAGAAGAAGAAGATGAAGATGATGATGATGATGATGATGATGAAGAAGGAGAAGAAGAAGAAAGAGGAGGAGAAGGGGAGGAAACTCCATGATCAGAAACTTCAATGAATGTGAAAAAGTTCAAGTTCTGTTTCCTTGGAAACAAAATAGCAATTTGAATTCTTATTTACTTTATATGCAGTCTATTATTGGTTAAAAAATAGTGTACAGGGTCTTTTATTTGATTTCAATTGTAGTTTTTAAGTTGGTGAAAAAACCATATGCAGGGTCTTTATGTTTGAATTAGCTATTGAGTCTGATTTGGATGGGCTCTAGTGGTGGAGGCCTATTGTCCAATGTAAGTCTAGACCAAAACATGCAAATCATCTATTTTGCAGACAAGTTGTTCTGTTTTATATAGAGTCCAGGTTTGTATGACCAACTATCAGGCCCATATTTCTTTTATTTTGAATTGCTTGTTCAAATTATTATTTACTACATCTCTTATTAGATCAAAGTATTACAGAATTCATCTCAGACTTAGTTTTTAAAGTAAAAAATGATTTGATTTGCTTTGAAAAAATAGTAGAGAGGTTGTATGTGTTACACCCTAACTTACGATACGAAGTAACATATAAGGAAAATGCATGAGAGATGTTAAGTATATTTAAGTAAGTAGACCATGTACTTTAATGACGCCTTTAAAAGTTGTGCAGGTCTATGCCCAGATAGAACAATATAACTAGTGGGTTAGGCAAATACAAATGGTATTAGAGTAACTTTTGTGTTAACTGTGTCAATGCAAGCTAAAGTTAACCTAAGTTTAGCCAAATTCCGATAAGGTGAGGCAAACATCTTTGCTAGGTCTTGACAAATCTCAAGTGGTGGGGAAAATCACAATGGTGGGGCAAACCTCAGCGAGGTCGTTAAGTCCATAAGATAGAGTGTTTGTGACACATCTCCTTAGGATTAGAAGTCCACATCGACAAAAACACATGATAAGTAAGAAAATATTACACTTCAGTGGCACGTTTTAAAGTTGGGTGGGTCTAGGGCGAAACGAAAAATATCACTAGCGGGACGAACCATTGTTTGGTTGGAAAAGGCAAGATAGAGTTTTATATATACTAGTTTTTTGACACGTGTGTTGCATGTGATTACGAATTCCAATAATATATGTTATACTAAATAGTATTGCTTATTTAAGCAAATATTTGAATAATAAGCTTAGCAAAAAATAATATTGTTGATTCTTTTGTGAATGTTCAACGTGGATCGTCATATATATCTCTTATTTATGCAAACTTATCAAGATGGTCAATGAAAATTCTTATTAGTTAAATTCATTAATAATTTATATATTTATTGCAATTTGATGAGGTTCAACCATGTAATTAGTCTTTTCTCACTAATATTACCTTATAGACAATATTTGCTTTGTATTTTTCTTGTCATCTAACCAGATATGCTTTGCAAGTGTATTCCATGTTAAATTGTTTAGATGTCATATGAACATGTGAAGAGAACAACTACATTTTATATATTCACATATTTTCACATTTGTTGTGAGTTTCTTTTTAAAAAAAACTAGAAACATTTTAAAATAATATATTTTGAAGTGAGAAGATCTTCTTAACTTGATAATACATTTGTGACATATATAAATCTTTAATTTAAATACAAATACCTACCCAAATATAAATATATATTTCCATTAATGAAAATATTTATCTCATAAACTTAACTGTTAAATAAATAATAAAAATTAAACTAATAAAAATTTCAACTGGTGTTATTACAAGTCATATGATCTTTTCATCTTCTAAAATACTGAAATATTAAGAAATAGTAAATAAGTAAAACAAAAGGACAATGTTTATATAGTAATAACTATTTTGAAGCAAACTTCATGAGAGTCTAAATCACATAAGTAGCATTGTATAAATGAAATCATTCTTTTGTGTTGAGCATCAAAAGCAAATCGTGACAATTCTCTAAATTTTGGAAAAGATATTCAGAAACATATATCTACATCACAAGAGAAATTGTTAATAAAACAAATGAAATTAGACTACATCATGTTAACTTCAAATATTGGAACATTACATACTAATGTATATATTAAGCAAAAAAAAATATTATATCATCAAAATTATATTCCTCAAGTACTCGAGGTTATGGAATATACCTTCTTAGGATAGAACGACTTACTTCATCAAAATAGTGGTACCTCATATTCTCCTAAACTTCGAACTCATGAAAAGACAATAAATCACACAAAAAAAATTAAAATGCAAGAAGAAGAAGAGTAGAAGATTAAAAAAAATTGTGGTTGAAAAATGGGAGGAAGCCCACTATTTATAGTCAACAAAGAGTAGTATGAACAAATGTTTTTGTGTATTATCTGAAAAGTCATGACCTTTTCGAGAAGTCACAACCCTTTGGAAAAGTCACAACTTATTGAAAAGTCACAACTCTTTGGAAAAGTCAAAACTTATTGAAAAAGTCACAACTCTTTGGAAAAGTCACAACTCATCTAAAAATCATAACCCTTCAAAAAAAGTCACAACTCATCAGAAAAGTCACAACCTAAGTTAGGGATATTATAGTAATTTAACTTTCAAGTTAGGAGTTCATGTTTTTAGATAGATAGATATATAGATATATATTATAAGAGGTGGTTTATGTCACTTCCTAGCTTAGTATAAGAACTCCACATCGACAAAACACAGGGGAATTATTAGGTATAAATGTTAGCAGAACTCATGTCACTAATCTAGTGACGTTTTTAAAGCCTTGCAGGTCTAGACCCAAAGCAAACGATATCACTAACAAGTTGTATGTTGGAAAAAAGGCGGTGCAAATAATAATTGAAGGGATAAAAGATATTGTTGGACACGAAGTGTCTATGATTA
>JAJONQ010008649.1:0-12134 GCA_036250385.1 Solanum microdontum
TCATCATATAGAGTCAATCTCAACACTAGTAATCATGACTCATCATATAAGCCTTAAGCCCTCAATTTCCCCTTTCATGGATAAAAACCAAACTACATGAATTTCACCTTAGAATCTTAGGTTAATCAAGAATGCATGTATAATCATTCCAAAAATATGCAATTTTATCATAAACGATCATAAACAATCATAATCCACTCTATTGGATCATAACCCATAACATTAGAAGAAACTATAGTTTGACTTTGGGAATTCTTCCTCTAAATTGGAGAAAACATGGGGGGTTCATGGATGAAAGGAATCCATGAATGAAAAAGCCGTCATACCTTGATTACAATGCCCATAAAATATTGAAGATTGGAGGACTTGACCAAGCTTTAACCCTCTTCTTCTTCTTCTTCTTCTTCTTCTTCTCCTCCTTCTCCTTCTCCTTCTCCTTCTCCTTCTCCTCGTCCTTCTTGGTCTTCTTCTTCTCCTTCTCCTTTTTTTTCTTCTCCTTCTTCTCCTCCTTCTGCTCCTTCTTCTTCTCCTTCTCCTTTTCCTTATCCTCTTTCTTCTTCTCCTTCTTCTCCTTCTTCTGCTCCTCCTCCTCCTCCTCCTCCTCCTCCATCTGCTCCTCCTTCTCCTTCTCCATCTCCTTCTTCTCCTCCTTCTCCTACTTCTCCTCCTTCTCCTACTTCTTCTTCTTCTTTTTCTTCTTTTTGTTCTTCTTCTTCTTCTTATTCTTCTTCTCCTTCTCCTTCTTCTTCTCCTCCTCATTCTCCTCCTTCTTCTTCTCCTTCTCCTTCTCCCCCTTCTTCTTCTCCTTCTCCTTCTCCCCCTTCTTCTTCTCCTCCTTCTCCTCCTACTTCTCCTCCTCCTTCTCCTACTTCTCCTCCTCCTCCTTCTCCTTCTCCTTCTCCTTCTCCTTCTCCTCCTCCTCCTTCTACTTCTCCTCCTCCTCCTTCTCCTTCTTCTTCTCCTTCTTCTTCTTCTCCTCCTACTCCTCCTTCTCCTCCTCCTCCTCCTCCTCCTCCTTCTTCTTCTTCTTCTTCTTTCTAGAGAGAGAATATTTGGGAGAGAATTGGGGTTTCTTTTGGGAATTTAGAAATAATGACATGGAATAATTAATTTAGGAGTCTAAATTCTTTATATATATGGTCTAGATTATGGTAAAACGACACCACTTAATCCCAATTAAACGCAGAAACCCTAAAATGCCCTTAAACTTAACCACTTAAAACTGTCTCACTAGCCCCAACTACGAGACCCCGACCACGGGGCATAGGTTGACCTACGGCCCATGCTTGTTGGGCTTGGTTTGGTTCTGGGGGTTGGCAATGAATTCTTGGAACCACAGACCACCTACCACAAAGCGTGGACCCATCCACGAGGCATAGGTCCTACCCGTGGTTAATGCCTTAGGCAGATTACTAGGGTGATCATCCATGAGGCTTCCCACAGAGTGTGGGTCTAACCACGGGGCATGGATAGCCCTCGTGGGTGACACTTTGATGCTAACATGCTAAACCCACTAAAACTTGCTAAAATTCCCTCTTAAGGCTACGGGGTCCATCGACTGGGGTCTGTGGATGGTTAACTGCCAATTATTTTCAACGTTATTTGGGTCTTTTCCTAATTAATTAGTTCCTATACTATGTCATTTTGCCTGTGTTTAGGACCCCTATATAAGCCTTTTAACCCCCAAATTAACCCAATTTATTTCATTATTCCAAATTCTCCAAAAGAAAACGAACTCCTCTCCTAATATTCTCTCTCTAGAAACTTAAATAAGAAGAAGAAGGATTCACATAGGGTTTCAAGCTAAGGTTCCAATTCCACCATTGAAGGCTAGCTTTTGGAATCAAGGTATGATAATTTTCATCCATGGATTCCTTTAATCCATATAGTTCCTAAATCTCTCTATTTCAAAAGGAAGAATTCCCCAATTAAGTTAGGGTTTTCATTAATTATTTTGGGTTCTCTTTATTATTGATATAAATGATAGAATTATGCACTATTATGCATGAATTGATGATAAATGATGATATTATGATGCTTTCCCCATGAACCCATATAATCTCCCATGTTTTTGAGTTATGAATCATATTATGTGGGATTTTGATCTTCAAGGAACAATTTTATGAAATTGATCATGTATTGAAAGCTTTACATGTATTTATGATAAAATCCATATATAGCTCATGTTTTATAAGAGTTAATGATTGAAAGTGGGTTTTGACCTCAAGAGGTAAATTATGGGCTTATGCATTGTTTTATGAAATCTATGCAAATGTTTTAAGGGTGCTTTGAGAGTAAGTACCAATTATGATGATGTTGTGTTGTGAAAGGATATTATCATTAAAACACATATTGGCATGATGTGAAAGGGTTTCTCACATAGAAAGGATGCTTAGGTTGAAAGGCTTTCTGACCTAATTGAATCAAAGACTAGGAGCTATCTTAATGAAACTAGCTTTAATTTGTTGTCCAAGGGAACATTTTCATTAGTAATGAAGTTAAGTAAGAAATGACAATTATGTGGGAATTTATGCTTAGTAC
This sequence comes from Solanum microdontum, assembly GCA_036250385.1. NCBI lineage: Eukaryota > Viridiplantae > Streptophyta > Magnoliopsida > Solanales > Solanaceae > Solanum > Solanum microdontum. The sequence continues at coordinate 2,542 of JAJONQ010008649.1, forward strand.
CAAGTGGATATTGAAGATGAGATGGAAGCTCTCATGTTAGTAGAGTCCGGGTTTCCAAAGTGATCTCATGAGATGGAAGCCCCACGTAGTAGAGTATGGGTTTCAAGTAGCAATCTCCTTATCCCATAACTATGTTCCCACATAGGTAAGTTTATACCTTTGGCAAATAGGACACTTCTTTTTTGGTGTGGTGTAGAGACTAAATTCCATGTTATAGTTAACATGGTCACATGTCAGTTAAGGCTAATTCTCCGCACGTATGAATACACTAAGTTTACTTCTAGAAGCATCGCATATGAGTTCAGATCTTTTAAAGAAAAAGTTACCCTGCATTGACCATGATTTATGAGTTATGTTTTATATCTCTTCCATATTATGTTTAGCTTGGTCAATTGCATGTCATGTAATGAAATGTCCCTTTTTAGCATGTTTTAATTGTTTTATTCATGGCTATCATTCTTAGGACATTTTTTTGTACTAACGCATACTCTTGCCTACATTTTTCCCAAATATACGGTCCGATATTCAGGGTTCTAACTTTCGTGGATAGTGGGTAATTTGATTGATTCCCGTGCTTGGTGAGTCCTCTTGCTTTGAGAATGGAGATTTTATTGTTTAGTTTCCTTCATGTATTTTCTCTTTTGTACATGATGTATGGGCAAGACCGAATTTTGTTCTATTGTATTAGATGACTATGTTGAGACATGAGTTTAGACTTCCACTTTTCATTTTATAAAATGTTTTGCACTTGGACTATGTTTTACTCTTAGTGTTGTATTTCTTTTGTTACGAGAGCTAAGTTGGTTGTATGGATTCCTTTGGGGGTTCTATACTCCATGTTACATCTAGGGGGTACCCTGGGTTGTGACAAGTTGGTATCAGAGCACAAGGTTTAGAATGGTCCTAAGATGTCTCATAAGCCACATCTAGTAGAATCTTGTTCATGAGTGTGAAGCCCGCCACATTTATGAATGAGAGGCTACAAGATTATTAGGAAACTCCTCTTTTTTCATTACACTTAAGATGTGCGTTAGAGTTTAACTCTATAAGGTCTCTCTCCTAATCCTTATCTTATGTTCATTAGGATATGGCTACCCGAAGATCTTATGCATGAAGGAATGCAAGGGATAATGCAGAACAAGAAGCTGCTCCCTAAGCTCCTCATATTCGGGTCGATCATTTTATCGAGCATGTTTCTAATGGGGAATTTAGGGATACTTTTCAAGTGTTGGCTAAGGCGGTTACGACCCAAGCCAATAGGGAAGTTGTTGCTCCCGCAAGCTCAAATGTGAATTCGGCGGCTTCAAGAGTAAATGACTTCACAAGGATGAATCTTCTGGAGTTTCATGGTTACAAAATTTAGGAAGATCCTCAAGAGTTTATCGATGAGGTCTATAAGGTGTTGATGATCATGGGAGTTACGCCAGTGGAAAAGGCGGAGTTGGCCGCCTATCAATTGGAAGGTGTAGCTCAAATATGGTATAACCACGCTCTTCTTGATTGGGAGAAGTTTAAGGCCGCATTTCTTGTTAAGTTCTTTCCCCTTGAGATGAGGGAAGCCAAGCTGCTTGAGTTCATTAGCTTACGACAAGGGGGTATGAGTGTGAGGGAATATTCTCTAAAGTTCATTCACTTGTCTAAGTATGCTCCAACATTGGTTGCGGATTCAAGTACTAGGATGAGTAAGTTTGTCTCGGCTATGTCTAAAATGGTGATTAAAGTGTGTTGAACCGCAATGCTCATTCAAGATATGGACATCTCTCATCTCATGGTACATGCCCAACAAAGTGAGGAGAAGAAACTCAAGGAAAAGTATAGGGATACAAAAAGGACTAAGACCAGTAATGGTAAATATCACGACCCAAGGCTAGCCCCTAGATGCGACACGGTGTACTCGACCCCGAAGGGGTCTTATACAAGCCCCATATCTCATTCATTGCATAGACAATAAAAATAGTACGGGCTTAAAACTTCAATCTAAAACCATAAAATTCAAAGCATTCAAAATACTCCTTAAAGGCTTTCAAAAGACACAGTGGAAGTCCAAGACTCACATGGACATCTTTGACAAAAGTTTAACAAGATATGGTCACTACCCTTTACTATCAAAGAACTAGAATTGTCTATTACATGAAAACGTAAAATAAACTTCAAAAGAAACTCGTCCTCGATCTATGAGGATGTACCATTCTCGCCTTGGAGGAATAGCAATCCAACCAATTCAATCTATCTAGAAGCAATCACTTGCCGGAACATACACTTGTAGTAAAAATAAGAGAAATAAGGGTTAGCACACAAAAATGTACTAAGTATCATGACCATGCAAAAAAAATGCTTTAAAAGGGACATTTTTGTTGGAAACGATGATTTATGCCACTTTTTAGAAATATCATGTATAATAGCATAAGATACATACAATACAAGTATAATCATCATACAAGTCATAATACTACAGTTAGACAATATCATCATGTAAACCATTACCTTCACCTTAGACCTTCACCTTAAGTAACCCTCATGTTGTGCCTAATGCAATGCATGGATAATGCCCCATACCACCATCCAAACCAAGGAACCACATTAAGATCACCAAAAGTGAACTTACCATTCCTTCCTTTTTAACTTTGCACAATATCCACACATAAAAGACATAACATTTCATAAGACATGATAAGAGAAAATAACTCATAATATAACCCAAGTATAGAATGCATATCACATTAAGCATTTAGGAGTCAACATTTTTCAATTACTTCATTTAGAAGACTTTCACATATTAGTCATTAAGACTTAGTGAACTCACTATGACACTATCAAAGCCTACTCGTGCAATGCATAGATGACATCTCATACTACCACTTACACTTCATAGAACCTCTTAAGAAACCATAATGCACATCTCACATGATGGGAATAAGAGTTTAACCGTCATAGAACATTCAAGCTAGACATGGAATCTTGGGTCATATAGCCCCAAACCGTAAAAAAGTGTTCTACTTACCTAAGGTAGAACGGTAACATTAGCTCGGATGAAATCCGCTAGCCAATATCCTATGTGGGCACATAGTTATGGGATAGGAACATGTTCCTTGGAAGTCTAACCTATAAGTGGGAGAGTTTCCATGTAAGCATATCAACTCGGTGCTTAGCCTACATTCCCATAGATTATTTCATTCACATTACATTTGTGTACTAGGGAAGAATACCATTGGCCTATCAACCCAAGTTACATCATTGCACAAGGAAAGAATGCTATAAGCCTATAGATCCATGGTATACTCAAGGATACCTCTAGAGTCCTCATGAAAAAAATGTCATAAGTCTATTGATTCATGGTACATTGACTCATTAAGAAAGGAATGCCACTAGCCTATCGATTCTAGAGTCTTCATTACATTAGATCATTTATGAAAAGAATGCCTTAAGCCTATCAATTCGTATCCATGAACTCAAGACACATTCAATACTCATATATGAAGGGAATGACATAGCCTATCGATGCATATTCATCAAGTCAAGACACATTCATTATACAATAAAGGATGCATAAGCCTATCAATTCAAGATATACTATATATAGAAGACAAAACACTTCACATTACATCGTCATCATACGTGAGTGTGAAATTGAGAATTATCCTTTCAATAATAGAACAAAAACCTATAATACATGATCACCTTAACTTCATTGAATTCACATTCATATATTTAGTAAGTAAACACCTCCACCTTTCAAGTGGATCAACAAGTCAAACACATTCTACTACAACATGAACATTTAGTTATAACTTGCCTTCAAGGCCATAAATCTAAAATCATCAATACACCAACAATTTAACATAATTAAGGCATATATAATGATACAAGGCAATAACCCAAAGAAATTTAGACATATTCCAATCATACGCTTTCATAATCAACAAACCCACTTCATAAAAGCACAATTTAAGAATTGACAGAAATCGTGGGTCCATGATGTTTTCATCATAAATAATCAATTAAACATCAATACAATCATTTTATGATATTAGAAATCATTTGAAGAAAGAACCCATGAGATTTAGTAAAACCCTAGGTTTTTCATGAACTTGAAAACTTTGAAAACATCTTTGAAATTGATTCTAGGGTGAAAGCTAACCCAAGATGAAGGATCACTATACCTTTACTAATATTGCCCAAAAAATTTGATGAAGAGAGCCTTGAATCCAAACCATAGCTCTCAATTCTTTTTCTTTGTTGAGTTAGAGAGAGAAATATTTATAGGAAGAACTTTGGTGTTTTGTTTTAGGGTGTTTTCAATAAAGGAGTAAATGAAGTTCTAAAAGACTTAAAACTATATATATTTATGAAATAAACTATTTAAAATAAACCCCACATAATAAAACATTAAAATGAAATTACCTTAAAACCCCTAAGTTGGGCAGCCCCGTTGATGAGTCCACAAATTGGACTCATTTAGTGCTTTATTTGATAGAAATAGTGTCATTGAATGCTTATTTTGTATCAATATCTAATGAGAACTCTTAAGTTTAAGGTATTTGAAGTTTTAGTGTAAGCATGAACACTTTGGCGCAAAAAGGAGCAAAAAGGCTGATAAGAACAAAGAAGCTGAAGCATGAGCATTGCCAGGAACCTTTGCGATTCGCCGAAAGAAAATACTCTGCCCTTTTTTCTAGTATGCGAAGCCCTGAAGGAAGAGGATGAAAAAGGAGATGAAAGGAGCAGTCGGCGCTTCACCAAATAGTTTTAAAAAGCAGGACTATACCGCTAAATGGTCCAGAACGTGAAGATGCTGAAGGAAAGAATGAAATGGGGATGAAACCGAAGAACGGCAAGTCGCCAATGTCATACGGCGGCATCGACTAACTTCACCGAAAGATCTGTCAGCGCTATTTTCTGAATTCTATAAATACTAAACTTTCTATTATTAATTTTTAAAAAGTTCTGAACCATTATTATTACTTTCAAAATAGAATAGTACATTTTTAGATATTTTCTCTCAAGTTTGTAGAGGGTTTTTTGGGAGACTTGAAGAGAGAAGGATTTCATGTTCCCCAAGTTGGAAGTGGGTCTTCTCCATTCTTCTTCCTTCGCTTAGATCAAGGTTTAATTTCTTATACCCATTTGATTTTAGTATCATTTTAGGTGTATTTTACTATTTCTTGATGTGTGGCTAAAAACCCCTCATTCTTGGGGTGTGTTTTAGCAAATATGTGTTGATATTGTTGTTGGGTGTTGCTTGCTGATAGGGTAGATGTATTTTAATGGTGATTTCACCTAGTGGTTGTGGCTTATTTTAATGGGTTTGTAGTTACAAATACAAAACCATCCATCTGTTTTCGGCTAGCCCGAGAGGGAGGTTGCTAAACCAAGTTCACTAGATTGATGACCTAAGAAGTGGGTCGACATGAGGTTCAGCCCGAGAGGGTGAGCCTTAGTCTCATATCCTAACACTCATCTTGAGAGAGTGAGTAGGGTAAGGCATAGGATGGTCTTCATGCAGCAAATGGGTGTCCGAGAGGAACCCATTTGAAATGGGGTAAGTTGCCCGAGAGGGAACTTAGTTTCATCTAAAGCTTACACTAGTCAGTATTATCTTGCAAATTTCCTATTCAAAAGCTCGTACCCATCGATTTATCTCAACTTGTATTGCAGTGACACCCTAAGAACATTTCCCCATACTTGATTTTCCTTTTAATTTTTGCTATTTTTACTACTTCTGATAAAACCACCAATTGATATTTGATACTTTTGTGTCACCCCCTTTAATTAACCATGTTTTTGTTCATTAATGTCTTTAGCTACGACTAGTTAGAGATTAATTTTATTTTTCTATCAATTCTCAAAACCACTCCCTTGGGACACTACCCCAACCTTTAGTTGGGTTACTATACTATCGACGATCGTAGAAACTTATACCATAGGTTAGAGTCGTTAGTGACGATAAGCATCAAAATGGTGCCGCTGCCGGCGAGTGGTGTCACTTGAGAATTCTTAGACTAGTAGATTTTTTGTTCTTTTTAGTGTAGTTTTACTAACTTAACTTTTAGTCTTGTTTTGATTGTGTAAACATTTCAGAAAGCATGATTGTTAACGGCAGTAATGGTAGGCAGGTGGGCCACCAAGATGACATCAATAATCTCAACGATGTCTAAGAGCCAAATGTCAATGACCCCTATCTCATGGGAGATGTTGGAGCCATCTTCTTACCCCCTAGTTGAGGGGAATGCAGTGTTCCATATAACAAGCACTATGTTGCAACTCCTGCAACTAAAAGGACTTTTCAGCGAATTGGCTCATGAAGATCCCCATGACCATCTTCGAAACGCCGTAGATATATGTGGGCCATTCTCTTTCAATAACATCTCTCAAGAGTTAGTTAGGCTGGGATTACTCACATTTTCTCTGATGGGGGGAAGCTTGCAAGTGGTTAGCTGCATTACCACCAAACTTGATCACTTCATGGGAGGAGCTGGTCACCGCATTTGATGTGCAATTTTTCCCTCCCTCGAAGATGATGACTATTCGGGTTAGCATCCAAAGCTTCAAGCGTCTGATTGGAGAGTGTGACACCCCGACTTTTCGCAACGTCTACATTAATCGTATCTTCATGGAAAGACAAGGAGGGTGAGTAATAAATTAAAAATGATGTGTTATGTGATGTTTTAAGTGTTCAAGTTTTGTATCTCAAGTTTTAAAGTCAGGTAAGTGGAAAAATAAAAGTTGGCGAAAGTTACCGAAAATTCCTTTTTAAAGATTTGTCTGAAATTTGAGTCAAATGTCTCAGACGTTTTCTCCCAATCTATTAAGAGTTGTGATCCTCACAAGCTCTGAAATCGAAGGTCTAAAAATCTAGTTTCCAACGCATCAAACTGTTCGTTCATACGACTTCAGAATAGAGAGATATTCGCATTTTCGTGGAACTGCGCAAGCAGGCACGTGAGGTGGGGCCCTAAGTTGGTTGAATGTTACATATATCTTCTCCTTCGACATTTTTCTTCATTTTAAAGCTAAAAATTAGAGAAATTAGAGAAACCCATTTCTAGGATTAAGTGAATTATAGATTTTCTCGACTTAAGTCCTTGACGAAAGTTGTTCTACGCGTTGGGCTCATCATCGTGGTATAATTTGTTTTATCGATTGCATAGCATATCACACTTTAGTGTTGGGACAGCAGGGGTTTGAATATATTTGAAGGTTTTGAGGTGAATTACGAACCTGAGATCGAGGTAAGACCCTTCTTTCATCGACTTTAGCATTTATAAGCAGCAAACATCAATTTGCGATGGAAATACACATCTTTTATCATATTGTCTTGGTATCTTTTATTTTTGTATGTTGATTATGGTCCTACCTTGTTGTAGTATCGAGGGAGTTATGATTTAAAGTCGTTAGGCCACGTGAATTTAGCGAAAAAGGTATGTTAAGGCTATTCTTTTCCTATGGCATGTTTCCTTAAAGCATAGGAGCAATGTAATTGAGTGTTATCCTTGTTATACTTGTAGCCATTATTGTTGATTGTTGGCTGCTCGAGGGCGTATAATCCTCTCTTATCGGGATTCTTATTCAGTAGTAGCATTTGTATGTTGGACACAACTTAAAGGGTATTTGTATAGCTTGCCTATAACTAAATTGCTCACTTTTAGCCGTTGGATTGTTATTGTTGCCTTTGGGCTGTTGTGGTTAGCTGCAGGAAATGTGATCTACGCCTAGCAGGGTTATGTTCTGCCTACAGGGCTATATGGATGCTTAAAAGAGCTATGAGTTGGCTACGGGGCTATATTGATGTCTAGAAGGGCTATGAGTTGCCTACAGGGATATATATTGATGCCTAAGAAGGTTATATGCTTCCTACAGGGTCATGTTGTTGCCTAAGAGGGCTATGAGTTGTCTATAAGCTATGTTGATGCCTAAGAAGGCTATGTGACTGCCTGCGGGGCTAGGAGACTATCGATAGGGGTATACAGGCTGATTGACACCTTCCAGGCTTATGGGGGCCTGAGTAGGTGGTCTTGTGTGCTGTTTGTACCTGCCGAGCTTATGGGGGCTTGGTTAGGTTGTTATTTTATTATTTTTGATAAATTTAGATTTAGAAGCAGGTCAGTACAGTTATCTTATCCTTAATTATTTATCAGAATATTCCAGTATATCAGGATACCTTATCATAGTCTATTGCCTTTCATACTCTGTACATTATTTTGTATTGACGCCCCATTCCCTTGGGGGCGCCGCATTCATGCATGCAGGTCCTGACAGAAGACCGAGTAGACCTCCTTATCAGCAGGATTGACTTTTATATGGTTGGTCAGCTCCTTTCCTCCGGAGCTGCCAGAGTTGGGAGGTTTGTTACCTTTTTGTTGTATATATTCTCATGGGTAGGCTGGGGCCCTATCCCACCAATCTTTACTACTCTTTGAGGCTTGTAGACTAGTGTGTGGGGTTTATAGCTACGTTATGGCCATGCTGGCCTATGTTGTTGGTTTGCTGAAGCTTGTGAGCTGTTTGATGTATTGTACTGATATTTACCTACTTTTAGTTTTGCTATAGATATCATGGTGGCCTCGACGGCCCAATCAGGACTTCTTATCTAGTTGGCTATTTATTTATATGATTTCCTGGGAGTAATTGTTTCCTTTATAGATCAGTTGACAGGGGCCTTGCCGGCCGATGGCTTAGTTTTAAGCCGAGATATACTTGTTTGATTTCTTGATTGCATGTGGCTGTCATGTGCTAGTAGCAAATGGTTTAGCAGGGTCGGCTCGGGCCTGAGTTTTCGCATTAGGAGCCAGTTACGCCCCTCGAGTTTGGGGCGTGACAAATTTGGTATCAGAGTAACGTCGTATCCTACGGAGTCTGCAAGCCATGTCTAGTAGAGTCTTGTTTATAAATGTGTTGTGCACCACATTCGATAAGCAAGTAGATGCGGGGCATGTTAGAATGACCAACCTTCTTTTGCTCACCTCGTGCTATAGAGCGGTGTCTTAAGGGCTGAGGTTTCTGGCTTATAATTGATGCTTGTATGCAGATAGAGATGACTGACACTAGCCAAACCTGAACTAGCCAGGGGCTAGATACAACTGCAAGCGAGGGTACCGACAAAGTACCACAGGTGGAGGTGGCCCATTGTGAGACCTAGGGGGAGAGATGTTCTCAGCCCCCTATAGCTTCTCCACAGCTTCAGGAGCCTCCGAGGGCTATAGGACTTTCGGCTACACCAGTAGTACCTCCTATTCCATCTGATCAAGATTTCAAGAGTGCAGTAGATATGTTAGCATAGTTAGTAGCTGCACAGTGCCAACCAGTTGCTCCAGATATTGCCGGACCTTCTGAAGGGCCTGGAAGTTCGAGAGTTCGTGAATTTCTTTCCTTTAATCCTCCACAGTTTACAGGGACAGATCGCAAAGAAGACCCTCACCATGCTTAAGATTGATAAACTGCTCAACCTTACACTCCAGCTTCTCACGGGGAAAGTACCTATAAAGGAATGCTCCCTTAAAGTCCTCCCATTCTATAGGACCCGCTTCTAGAGTCCTATTGCTTTTCCATTGAGTGAACCATACTTGGGAAACCTCCTTCAATTGGTAGGAAGCCAA
>JAJONQ010008650.1:0-21376 GCA_036250385.1 Solanum microdontum
TGTTGTTGGGATGATTGAGATTGTAGAAGAGCTTGCTGTGCTTGTGTTTTCTCAAGAAAGGGCTTGAACATGATCTGCAAATTCAGATACCCAAATGCTACCGCACCAATTACTACTAACGCAGATCTAAAAGTTTTCATTTTTGTCGTATCCCTCATTCTTCCTCCTCCTCCTCCTTCTACCGCTGCTCTCACCTACGAGCTGATTCTTGATTTTGAGTTTTGGGCTTTTGTTTCTTAAGTCCCTATCTTACTGAGTAATTAAAAAAAAGAAAGATTAAATGTTAATCAAACTAAAAATTCTTTTTTAATATTTTTGTATTTAGTTAAAAATTCCTATGTATTTTTCTTACTTTTAAATTGATTACACAAAGTAAATATTAGTACAACTTTATAAAAAGAATGGTCACTCTTCTTTGAAACGATTTTGTAACCACTATAAATTTAAAAAATTCATGATACCAAATAGTTGACTAACTATAATCTTTATTATATTCCTTTCTTTTCATTTTACTTAACGCCTTTTAAGAAATTACTTTTATTCACTAAAATGTTCTTATTAATTATGCTTTAGAAAGCTAAGTTTGTACTTTGTCCAATGTTACTTTCAGTTTGGAATTTTGGATATTTCCAATTTTCGTCTTTGATTCGGATTGGTAGAATTAGATTTTCTTCAATTTGATTTTGGATATTTCAAATTTTCGTTTTGACTTTTGAGCCTTTTAAGACAAACTCTAACAATTAACAACCTCAATTTATCTAGGGAAAAATGTTTGATATACCCCTCAACTTTGTCATTTGGACTTGATATGCCCCTCGTTATGAAAGTGATTCATATATACTCTTACTGTTATACAAACGGTTCACATATACCTCACAACTACAAAATAAGCTCACATATGCCCTTCATTTAACTGAAATGAAAAAAATTAGTTTTAAATTTATATTTTTGACTTTTAATTTAAAATAAATTCATGTAGGGATATATATGATCCTTCTAGCAAAGTTCAAAGTATATTTTGTTTTTTTTCATACATAAATTGTTTTTTGACTTCTTTGATTATCATTATTTGCGTTACTTATTCTTATTTTATTTTGAAAGATTTTAAAGCTGAATTTTTTGTGGCTAATTATAATTTAAACCTATTTTTTGGCTATATCGTAATTTAGTTTTTCTATTTGAAAACAAAAAAAAAGCTGGCCATCTATAATGAATTTTACAAGAAAATTAGTGAAACACAAAAAAATTTGACCATCAAAATAATAAATTTAAATTAGTCATTAAAATTAAATAAAGTGAAAAAAAATGTGTGAGGAAGATTAAATATACACATATGAATTATATATATTTTAAAAAAATTAAATTAAAATTGATTTTTTCACTTCCGTTAGAGAAAAAAGGTATATGTGAGTCATTTGTATAATAGTACGAATATATATATGAACCATTTTCATAACGAGTGATATATTAGTTCAAATGACAAAATTAAGAGTATGTCAGACTCTTTTCCCATTTATCTAATAATTTGTTCTTTAGAATGCATATCCGAAAATCTGTGTTACTATCCAATCCCAAATTCATATATTTCAAAAATAAAACTTGATATCCAATCAATAATCCAAAAATCTAAATCAAATATCCAAAAAATAAATAAATTAAATTTCGAGTCAACAATAAAAAGATTGAAGGTGCAATCTCTCCCATAAGAATTTCAGAGGGGCAAAATAGAAGTTTTATATTTTTTCAGGGGCTGAATGAGATTTAACAATAAAACCAAAACCATCAAAGTTTCCAGAGAGCCAACACAAGAACACTTGTGCTGAAGTGTAGAAAATTGGTCATCTTCATCCTCTCCGATAATTCATCAGAGGTAAGTAAGCATAACCCATTTTGTAGTTTCCATCAATTCTCAATCTTTCACTTGTAAGTAATCAATTTCAGCTATCGGTTGCCATTTTAGTGACTGTTAAGGGGAAGCTTTGGTTTTGCCAATGCGTATATGATTCGAAATTTCTGGGAATTCTCAGTGGAAGATGCATATTTCTTTGTATTGGAGTAAAATGGTCCCGAATAGAGCGGAATGGATATAGAAAAATTGTATAGCTGATACCAGCTATTCTGGATTAGCGTAGTTGATTGATATAATAGGTAGTATATGTCTGTCTTAACTTACAGCATTACATATTCTAGTCTACTACATTTTTTTCAAGAAATCAAACTGGAATCTTCATTTTATTTCGTCAATTTTGAGTAATAACTTTAGAAGTCAAGTTTCTTTCAATTTAGTCAAAATTAATGGTTTAAATAATAAGTAGGAAGAAGAAAAATAGCACCATAGCAATAGTTGCAAGAGAATTTACTTCCATAATCTCATTTAAAAAATTTTTTTGCTTCCAAATAATTTGGGGTTTAATCCCTCAAAGATGATATATCTTTGGCTTGCATATTCCATAAATGAATATTACCTCTTGATGATTTGATATTAATTAATCTTCCACCGGCAGATAACTTAAAGCTGGCTTACTCTGCGGCTGTCAGCAGGAGGCAGCAGTTCTTGATAAGGTGTTTGGGAGGTTCTACTGAGAAGAAAAACTTCAATTTTCAGAGTATTAGAATGCAATCTGTAATGAGTAGTGGGCCAAGCTTGGAGGCCGACTCTGTCAGCATTTTGAGATCAATAATTCCGGGTCTTGAATCAACTAAGCATAAAGGCCAAGCGGGTAAAACTTCTTTTTGACTCCTATTAACTCGTATTGAAATGCTTACCCTGGATCTATATGTTTAAAGTATTAGAGAGTTAACACTTTTATTTATTTAGTAACGTCTTTACATGCACCCTTATTTGTGGGTCATATTCCTTTTTGTTGGCGTATGATGGAGCTAAGACCTGGGTGAGGATAGTGGGAGGATACTCAGAGCTCTTTCCAGTCGTGATGGGGTTGATCCAGGGGTCACTGGTCAGCGCTGAGTCTGTTTCTGTTTGCCTTGGTGATAGATGAATTGACACGTCATATCCAATGTGAGATGCAATGGTGCATGTTATTTATAGATGACATAGTACAGATTAACGGGACCCGGGATGGAGTTAACGCTAGGCTGGAGGTTTGGAGGCAAACCTTGGAGTCTAAAATATTGTGGTTTAGGCGCAGGACCAAAACTGAATACTTGGAGTGCAAGTTTAGTGTCGTAACGCGTAAGGCTGCCATTGAAGTGAGGCTTGGCACATAGGCCGTCCTCAGGAAAGAAAGTTTCAAGAATCCTTGGTCTTTAATCTAAGGAAATGGAGAGATCAATGATGATGTCACACATCGTATAGATGGGGGATGGAAGAAATGGAGGCTCGCATGGGGCCCTGTGTGATAAGAAGGCCACTTCAACTTAAAGGTAAGTTCTATATAGTGGTGCTTAAGTCAACTATGTTGTATGGGGCTGAGTGTTATCCAGTTAAGTGCTCTCATGTCCAAATGACGAGGGTTGCACAAATGAGGATGCTGAGGGGAATATGTGGACATACTAGGAGATAAAGATTAGAAATGAAGAATCAAGGCAAGATAGAACTGACCCCGTGGTAGACACCATGAGGAAGTGAGATTGAGATAGTTCAGGTATGTGAAGTAGAGAGGCGTGGAGGCCCTAATGAGGTGGTGTGAGAGGTTGGCACTGGTGGGTGTAAGAAGATATAGAGGTTGACATAAGAAGTATTGAACATAGGTGATTAGATAGGATATATGGCACATCTTTAGCTTACTGGGGTCACAACCTTAGGTAGGCGGATATAAAGGTCACAGATTATAATAGAAGGCTAGTAAGTAGTGAGTGTTGTCTCACTTTACAGTGAGATAGGGTTGGTGCACATACCTAATTCTCCTTTAATACTGGTAGTATTAGTAGTATTCATGTATTTTCTTGTCCCTCGATTTTTGTTACTACCGATTATTTCTTGTGCTTTGGTTATCGCATTATTTTGTTGTTGTTACTGGTCTTTTTAATGAATGTCGTGTAATGCTTCCTCTAACATTTGTTATGTCTTCTTTACTTCTGTATGTTTTTGATATGCGTTACCTGAGCTAGGGGTCTTTCAAAAACAACCTCTCTTCTTCCAAGAGGTAGGGTTAAGGTCTGCATACATTCTACCCTGACCTCACGGCCTCACCTGTGGTATATTGGGATTACACCGAGTATGTTATATTTTTTTTAGTCAGCCAAAACATGGATATCCTTTATAATTGGTGGCAGGACGACTCAAATTCATAACCTTTTCCGGCTCCAATAGCATGTTGAATTGTGTGAAATGCTTCATTTGAAAGTTTGAACTGGTCTTTTTGTTATTTTCTTCGTGTGATGCTTTCTTCTTGTTTGCTTTGGTTGTATTGAGAATTCTCTCCCTTTAAAGTTTTAAATAGTTAGGAGGGAACACTTTTATTTATTTAACTATGTTTTAACACTTCTATTTATCAATTAAAACATAATTCTTGTCATATTAATTTGATTATATTAGCTGGGGTCCTTGGGGAGTAACCATGAGTTCTATTTGGACTTAAGAAAGGGGAAGAATTTGCCCCAGGTTCTGTTTCCAAAAATTTGGAGTTTCAATTTCTCTCCAGTATTTTGATGCTACTGAACTTTGCTGAAAGTTTTTTATGCTGAGTAATACAATTAATCAAGTCCTTTATAGATTTTGGTCTGTCACAATTATTTGCGCCTTCTTTATTTATGCTATTTGGTGAATTCCATCCAATTTCAATATCCTATCTGGTCTCAGCTCGAGGCAACTTGTACCAAATTGCATTTAGTCTTTTGATGAATTTGAAGTCTTTATCTCTGCAACAACTGCCTCAGATCCCACTTTTGGGATTACACTGTGTATGTTGTTGAATCTCTTCAACAGCTGGAGGTTTGAGGCAATGCCTTGGACCTTCAGGTGTACCCTTTATGCCTCAATTCCTTTGTAGAAGTAAGAAATAAAGTTTGATCTCAGCTCGAGTTGTAACAGAACTTTATTGAGTTTCTATATTTACAGAATGAGTTTTGACACATAAATATGTATCTATTTTATCAGACGAAGTTCATTGATGATTGCCATTTTAACTGATCTTTGTGTATCAAAATGTAGTATTCTCACTTTACCCCCTCCCATTATCTTTAGAGAAAGGTGTAAACTTTATACATTCTATGACTACTTTATAGTTTTATGAATTTTGATGTTTGGAAATACCAGAAAAGATAAGATTAACAAAAATTCGTATGGCTAATATAGTGCCCATCAGAATTGAACTGTGTCGCTTATGTTTTCCTGTTTTGTGTGTCTGAAAACTTTCTGAGTATTGGCATTTTTAACAGAAAGAAGCATGACTTTGATCATTGAGCTTCACAAAAATTTGAACTTTTCTTCCTATGATGTTCCCTTTATGGTGCTTCTTGATTGCTAAATTCTGAGCTCTGTTTCCCAATCAGGGAAGATAGCTGTTGTTGGTGGCTGTCGAGAATACACTGGTGCACCATACTTCTCTGCAATTTCAGCCTTAAAGATTGTTAGTTCTTTACATGGCTTCTTTACTTTTCATCAAATTCTCTCTTCTCCTCCTCACTCCCTACACCGTCCCAGTGGAAAATAAAACATCCTTTTTCAGTATCAAATTATTTAAATTTACTACAACTCAAATGTTTGATTATGCAATTATATCAGAGACCTTTTATGACATGGGTATTCGCCTGTTTGACAGGGTGCAGATTTATCTCATGTATTCTGTACTAAAGATGCTGCTCCTGTAATAAAAAGCTATAGTCCTGAGTTAATTGTGCACCCTATTTTAGAAGAGTCCTACAGTATCAGGTGAGTCTTTGTTACGAAATTACTCTAAGTGCACATTCTTAGCGTGTTTTTTTAGTTTCCATAATTGAAGCATCATAAATTTAATTATGAGGATGCTGACATTGACCAAAGGATTCTTCCAGGAATGAGGAGAAAAGTTCCATATCAGCTAAAGTGATTGCTGAGGTTGAGAAGTGGATGGAGAGGTTTGATTGTCTTGTTGTTGGTCCAGGCCTTGGAAGAGATCCGTTTCTCCTGGTGTGCTTTTTTAACTCAAGACCTTCTAGCCTTACACCTGATGCAGTGATGCTTGTGTGTTCATAGTGTTCAGTTGCCACAAATACTTTGTTTTAATCACTCATTCGCCGAATTTTGGGAGGTTTAAAATTAATTTAATGCTTATTTGCTGTCAAATGCTGCTAACTATAACAAACGCTACTCCGTTGCTCTGTTCCAAACATCATGATCTCGAGTATGCTTAATGTTTACTCACTTCTCTGACTGAATCTGTCCTTTCTACTGCATAAATGGTTCACTCTCTTTGTTTTTCCAATAATGAGAAATCAGTGACTTCATCTTCGTAATGAGCCTATCTTTGTGTTCATCAAGGCAAATATTTGGCAATACTGTCATGGTAGGGGATTCTGGTCTTCTGTACACAAGGAAAAATTGACTTCTTGGTGTCATTTGTCACATTTTCCTATTTCCTGGCCTTCTCTTTAGCTGATATGAATAACTACTACTTGAAAAGGCAAATGTATGTCTTTTGTAAATATCAATCTGGTTTGTTTCAATTCTCTGTTTGCCTTAAACAAATATCATTGCAAGGTAAAATATTGAAAGTCTATGTAACTTTGTGGGTCCAGGAATATTAAGGGTAGTACATGATCATGAAAAGTTGGAATTTTAGAAACATACAAATATATCAGTTTTATGTATTATGCCATTATGTCCTGAAAGAAAACATGATTATCATTGAACATGAGTTGGAGCAACTATTTAAAGCCCTCACAATTTATTTGGTTTCTGTGGACCCAAAATATGCTTGTGATCCAAATTCATCTAATTTGTCCTGTGTACTCCGATACAGTTAAGAGTAACTCACCACTTTTAAGCTTTTATGCTACCAAAAAAAAAATAAAAAAATGGGCCACCTAAGGCCTAAGTAAGATACCATTAATGCTACCAGTAAGTATCATTTCAGAAATTTCTTGCATTATATGGAAATATATACAACAACAACATACCCGGGGTAATCCCATAGCTGTGGTCTGGGAGGGTAAAGTGTATGCATACCTTCCCCTACCTTTGTGGAGGTAGAGAGGTTGTTTTCGAAAGACACTCGGCTTGAGTAACGCAAATCATGTTAGTTAAAAAGAAAAATATAGAAGTAAAGTGTACATAGCAAACAATAGGGAAAGCATAACATAATATTCAGAAAACAAGGAGGAATAACGATAACCAAATAATGCGAAAACCAAAGCACAAGTAATGACGAGGAGTAACAAAATTCATAGGACATGCAACTGTGAGGAAAATGCTACTGCTACTGGTATGAACGGGGAAACAGGTATAGTGCTCCAAACTACAACCAAGCTTATTCCATTGGGAAAGCGAGACAATGCTCAACTACCTACTAACCTTCTATCGTAATTTGCGACCTCCATAATCTCCTATCTAAGGTCATTCCTCGATAAGTTGAAGATGTGCCATGTCCTGTCTAATCACCTCTCCACAATACTTTTGTGGCTTACCACTACTTCTCTTCGAACCCACCACAACCAACCTCTCACACCTCTTCACTGGAGCATCTATGTATCTCCTCTTCACATGCCTGAACCATCTCAGTCTCGCTTCTCCCATCTTGTCCAGCACAGAGGCCACTCCCAAGTCCCACCTTGTTCCAGATATCTTAATTCCTAATCTTATCTCTCTTAATATGCCCATACATCCACCTCAACATCTTCATTTCTGTCGCTCTCATCTTTTGAACATGAAAGTTCTTAACTGGCTAACACTCCCCATACAACATAGTCGGCCTAACCACTACTCTGTAGAACTTACATTTAAGTTTTTGTAGTACATTCTTATCAGACGGCACCCGGAGGTGAGCCTCCATTTCACCCACCTCACACCATTATGATGCATGACATCGTCATCAATCTCGCCATTGCCTTGAATTAGAGCCCGTTTAGATTTGCTTGTTTTAGGTGTTTTTATGTCAAAATGCCTCTGAAGTACTTTTGTAGTGTTTGGGTAATATAAAAAAGTACTTTTAAGCATTTGTTTTTATGCCAAAAGTCATAAGTTGGAAATCCTAACTCATGACTTTTGGCTTACAAGTCATAAGATAAGTCCATCCAAATAGGCTCTTAAAGACCCATGATACTTCAAATATATGTGCAGAAAATCTCCCTTTTCTCCTCCTTTTATGCTTTCACTTTCTTTTGTGGGTTCTTTTGGTACAACTGGATTTTAATTACATGTATATTCTTCCAGGATTGTGTAAGTAATATCATGAAGCATGCAAGAGAGCGCAATGTCCCAATGGTTATAGATGGGGTATGATGACACTGATATATTGTGAGCTAATTCTCTGATATTCCATATGGCGTTACTCTCTTGATACGCCATCCGGTGGTCTTTGTTTTATCAGGATGGGCTTTATCTCGTGACTAATTGTCTTGAGCTGGTTAGTGGTTATCCCTTAGCGGTGCTGACTCCAAATGTGAATGAGTATAAACGGCTTGTTCAGAAAGTACTAAATTCTGAGGTAAATGACGAAAATGGAACCGATCAGTTGTTGTCTCTTGCAAAAGGGTGAGCTTTTTAATCCATATCTCATCTTTGCCTGCTGTTTGTCCTCTTAAATTTGCTAGTGACAATGATTTAGTAGACGTCCAAAGTTACATGATCTTTAAGTATTGCCTGCCAATTATTCTGTTCCTTCAAGGTCATGGTTATATGTTAAAAGCTGTGTGTCAAGACCTAGTTTATACCGTACAAAACTACTACTCCACTAGAGTGTAAAAGATGGCATTATATGTTTAATAGAATAAAGAGGAAGCCTGGTGAAGAACTGACTGACTCTTGCTTAAGAAAAAGTGGAGGTGACTTCTCATGCTTGTCAGGCAATGAGGGTAGACCAAAAGCATAAAATCGCCCCAGCCGCCTTTTCAAATTTTCCCTCCCTTGAGGAAGAAATGACTTATGCACCTCCCAGTAACTTTTTTTCAGGTTGGTGTGTGAAATAGGATTTATATCATATAACTCTGAGTTTATTCACAGGGATATGACAAGTAGTTGAGAAATAAGATTACCAACTCGGAGATCTAGGTTCAAATGACAACATTTAGGATGATCTATTTGCTTTTGTCAAGTGGCTGTTAGTGGATTAGTCAAGCTGTGCATAAGTTGGTCCGGATATACCATTATCCACAGGAAAAAAGCTGGGTTCTAGAAACTTGAGATTTATCTTGTAAAAAAGATTCTTTCCGTTTAAGAACAGTCTGCCAATTATTCTGTTCCTTCAAATTCATGGTTATATGTTAAAAGCTGTGTGTCGAGACATATTTTATACCTTACAAATCTTCAACTCTTTTAGAGTACAAAAGATGACATTATATGTTTAATAGACTATAGAGGAAGCCTGCTGAAGAACTTACCGACCCTTGCTTGAGAAGAAGTGGAAGTGACTTCTCATGCTTGTCAGGCAATGAGGGTAGACCAAAAGCATAAAATGGCCCCAGCCGACTCTTGGATTTTCCCCTCCCTTGAGGAAGAGATGACAATGCACCTCCTAGTAACTTTGTTTCAGGTTGGTGTGTGAAATAGGATATATATCATGTAACTCTGGGTTTATTCACAGGGGTATAAGAATTGGTTGGGAAATAAGATTACCAACTCAGAGATCCAGGTTCAAACAACAACATTTAGGATGATCAGGTGGATTAGTCGAGTTGTACACAAGTTGGTCTGGGTATATCATTATCCCCAGAAAAGAAAACTGGGTTGTAGAAACTTGAGATTTATCTTGTAAAAGATAAACTCTTGATATTATCCTGCTAGATTTTTGCTGACTTTGCACATGTGTAACAGACTATAGTGGAATCTCAAAAAGTAAAGCCATTGGAGACCCTAGGATTTTGGTCTAGTGGTAAGAGTGCAATGCGCGACATGTGAGTTATGCGCACGTTATGGGTTCTAGCCCTGTCACAAACAAAAACTTAATATTTAAGTGGAGGTTAGAGGGGTGGCCCAATATCAACCGAGTTTCAAACCGTGTGCCGCTGGTGCTCTGGCATTTCTTGGTTATAAAAAAAGTAAAGCAATTCAGATTTATAAATACACGGTTGAGAGGTCTGCAACCACTATAGCATTTTCCTCTAGTTTGGATCTGATTTATGAGGATGTACATATAACTATCTTTCTCTTGGTCAGTTTATAGCTGTCAAGATTCATCTCATTGGATTTATCACTTTTATTGCTAGTGTTGTAATGGGTAACATATTTGTTTGATCAGGATTGGTGGTGTTACAATCTTGCGGAAAGGGAAATCGGACTTTGTCAGCGATGGTAAAACAGGTAATGATTTTTCTTTGTTAATGGCCTTTTGCAGATGATTTAATCATTTGGATTGCATAGATCAGTAATTTGCTGGTGGATGAACAAGCCTTTTGTGCTTCCGGTATGAGTTCCACCTGCATATTTTCATGATGCGCAAAAAGTTGAGACTCCTGCTTTCATTATTCAGAGGAGGAGAATTTCTACTTAACTTAGTTACGAGACTTATACTAATATGAGGAAAATGATCATGTAGGACTTATATTTTTATAGGGACTTTCAAGCTGTAAATCTGAATCTTTATTGTGAAAGTAACTACTCGGACATGCTAATAAAAATGTAAGCATATTTTAAAAAGATTTTCAGTAGTATTGGATATTTCTTTTCCATTTTGATTTGAAATGAAGCATCAGGTTAGAAACAGATGAAGTTTTTCCATTACTTTCTAAAGTGCCTTAGATTCTGGGGAAGAACATTTAACCATAAGGTTGGGTAAATGGTTAGGCCCCAGTTCTTCTATGAGATTATTTTAAAAATACTTGTACTGATAAGACAGCCTTTTCACAATCTTCTAGCCTAAGTTTATTGTGTTGAAAAAAAAGATATGGCTTACGGAGCCTAGGAAAATTTTGAGAAAAGATGAACTCAGGGACCAATTTAAGTTTCAATGTTGAATGCTGTTTACTAAGGCTATTATTAGAAAAAAACATCCTTCAATAGTGGCTTGAGTTTGATGTTGGGTTGTTACATATCTATTATGCTGCTTCTAGTGCTTCTGGCGTATTTGCAACATTACATCTTCATATGAAGAAAATTGCATCTAGTATTGTGCTCTATACCTATGTGATGGGTCATTATCTGAACTTTGCAGCGCTAGATTTGTTTATTGAGGATGGTGCACCATTCACTGTGCTTTATTTTAAGGAATTCCTGGGCAAACTATCAATCCTAGAGTTCCCAGTATTAAAAGGATATAGGCAACATTTTCACTATTGATATGTTGTCTTCCATTTTTTTCTATAGTTTGATGGAATGGATATAGTTGGTGTATTGCATGTATAAATGCTGACTCTAATTACGTCAAATGCTTAGATACATCTTTCAGCTTCTATGTTTGAATTAAAAAAGATACGCAACACCAACAGATGTTGTCTATGATTACAATATACTCCTTAAGTGATGAGCTCAAGAGGAGCAAGGTTTATGGAATGGTTACTTCAATATTTTTGGAAGTCACAAGCTAACTAGCGATATGTGATATGCAGCTTGTGCAGTGAGTATTTATGGTTCTCCACGGCGCTGTGGTGGACAGGGTGACATACTTTCAGGAAGGTAATTATATGTTCTACCATACATATGGGTTACCATTTTCAGTGTAGTTTAATCAATTATAATTATAACATGTTATTTGTCTGACTCTCCAGGTTCTCCATAATTACTATAGACGTATGTATTATTTATATTTCTTGTCAGTGCATAAAAAGAATTTGAATTCTATACATTTATATTCATAAGTAGAATGCAACTTCACAGTTCTGGCCAACTATAACTTGCATCCCCTGCTTACTCTCTTCTATACAACTGTATTAGTTAATTTTGCTACGTAAATGGGCAGTGTTGCAGTGTTCCTATCCTGGGCCCGCCAGTGTGCAGCTAAAGGGGAGGTAAGCATGAATCCAACCATACTAGGATGCGTTGCTGGATCTGCTTTACTGAGGTACGCAGCATCTATGGCATTTGACAACAAGAAAAGGTCTACACTCACCGGTGATATCATCGAATGCTTGGGAAGAAGGTAGGAGTTTCTTGCATCCTTTTATTCAGTGTTGAGAACATTGGCTCCAACTTGCACTTTTCTCTTCTCAGTTTGCAGGAAATATGCCCAGTCTAGTAGAAACTTACTGGGGGGTTTTCTTGGAAGCACAGCACTTCTACTCTACTTGAAGAAGCAGTTCAATGGCAAAAGACTAAAGGGGGGGAAAAGAACAGAAACCACAAGTGGAAAAACTTAGTCTCTTTTGATGCTAATAAGACTGAGGTGTGAATAAAGACTCCATATTGCAGTTATTAAGTGTGTTCTCTGATTTACTAAATAATCATAGGCTTTTTGCTTTTTTGGGCATTGATTTAAGTGTTATTCAGCAGTGAAGGAGGGAGATGAGATTCAGAATACATTATTAGCTCCAACTAAACTATGTTAATCCTAGGTCATGCCATTGCTTGCTAGATAGTCTGGTACCATATTAGCCTCTCGGTAAATATGGTACACTTGTGATCGATGACCCATTGCCTCGAGTAGGAACCTGCAATCATTCAACATACGTTAATGCATTTCGTGTTTAATCTTTTCCGTTAAGAAATTATACAGGAATTTCTTTTTAAAATGAATTTATTGGATTAGTTTATCAATAATCTCTTCCTGGTTCTACGCCATTGGTTATTCTTTTCTTTTCTTATTTGTAGAGAAAAGGAAGGAAAAACAGATTTTTAGATCCAGTTATGCTAAATTTGCTATGATTAAGTTATAAATTTGAGTTGAACACTTAAAATAACCATAATTAGTTGCTCTCTTCCAATTTATCTTCGAGAGTTCTCTAAATTAATGAATTAATATTGTCTAGTTATCATTCTTTCTAAGTGAAGGGCTATCTGCTGATCATTGCTTCTAAAAATAATTAAAGAAGAGGTTGCATGGACCCAAGATTTGAGAAAGATGGGAGTCCCCGTTATTATTATTTATAACATAGTGACAAAGAATGGACGACCCTCTGTCCTCTAACATGCAAGCAAATGACACAAGAATTCGCTTTTTGTGTGAAAAACAACCGTTTGATGGGGACCGTAAGTGTGTTTGGTATGAAAGGAGAGATTTTCCATGATTTAAATTAAATGTTTTTCAAATAAACTTATTTTTTTTAGATTAAGGAAAATGACTTCTGTACGTAAAGTAAAAAAAAAACATTTTTTAAACCTCTCTTTTAACCTCACCACCGACCCCAACTCAAGACCAATGATCCGACCTCAACCGAATTTCAAATTGGGTTGGGTCTCAAGTCGCGGGTCGAGAGTTGGGGTTAGGAGTTAGGACCTAGCTCAGGATCAGGAATCCAGTCCCAAATCGAGGTTAGATCTTGTGTTCCGAGTCTTTGGAAAGAGTTGGGGTCAAGAGTTTGTTTGAGAGTTGGGTCAAGGTTGGAGTTGGGTTTGAGGGCCCGATTAGTCTGGAGTTGTGTTAAGAGGGTCGAGTCTCGAGTCAGACCATGGGTAGGGGTCAACGTCTCAGGTCTCTAGTCGAAACTTGGGTCTCTAGTCGGCTCCTAGGTCGGGGCAGGAGTCAAGATCGAGTCTCGAATCAAACGCCAAGGTCATGAATCGGGGGCTCGAGTTGGAAGCTGGGTCCCTAGTCATGGTCGGCATAGAAAGACTAGGTCCCAAGTCAAGGTAGGGACTAACTCCTAACCCAAGACCCAAAACTCAGCCCTCAAACTAGACCCCAACCCTAACCCAGGACCCAACTCCCAATTCGGGATCCGATCCTCAACTCCTGATTTTAGAATTTTCAGGTCCGATGTCATAGTATTGTCCTAAAATAAGTTTAAAAATCGCTTCAAAAACCGAAACGGATTTGAGTTTTGCCAGTCCAGGCCATCAATGTAATGCTTCTCCCCCAAGTTTGAAGCATCCAATCAAATTTGTTATCACCACCATTTGATTAGCCTATCATTCCCCACCTCATAAACATAACAACTAAAACCTAGTACTATAGTACCCCTTCTATCCTCCTCCTCGATAAGTTAAACGTAGAAAATCAGACAGTGGCTTTGCCCTCATCTTCACAAGAGCTGCATTTTGAATAGCAGCGTTGAGCCACAAAGTTCAGAGAGCCGAAAAAAAGGGGGAAGGGGGGGAGTTTATGCACATAAGAAACCTACACCAGGTTTTTACTTATAAATCACACACTTAAAAACATATTTGTTCATAAACATCACCAAGAACATCAAGCTCATGGTATGAAGTTTAAGCTACACTAAGGGAACACTGAACTTTTAATAACTAGTGCTTCATGTCTATATATATTAAAATAAAGTTCAAAGTATGCAGACTGATATCAGTGTAGTGTGTTCTCCAGTACTTCGCTACTCAGACTACTCACTGCTCCTAGCTTCTGGATTCTGCAGATGACATGAAAATCAGGGATCAGTTGGGGAGTAACATGCAATAGATTAATTAACCGTGTAACTACAATAATGGAAATGCAAAGGGTGACTACTAATGAGATCTTGGACTCGTTAAATAAGTCAACATCATAGTATTTCCCTTGCCAAGCCTTCAAATAGTAGTTAAAAAGCTTGAAAAGCGTACCCACACACAGTTACCAACTTGGTTGGAAGCCCCCAAAAGGGAAGCAAAAAGGATTCAAATTCTAATCAATTCCTGCACCACAAATCACAGGCTGACCGAACCGACATGGCATAGGGTTCCAGGTAGATAAGAATAGTACATGATTTAAAAGATATAGGAGTAGCAAATTAAGAGGCCTAGGCAGGAGTGAAGCATCAACAAACGACAAAGAACAAATGACAGGATAACTTTAGTGATGGAATAACATCATGCTTACCCTGTAATCTAAGCTTTGAGCTGCTTAAGAATCTGAGGGTGGTTGTTGCTGCTGGGGCCAAATTGGCTGAGCCATATATGGACGGGGCTGCTGGGCATAAAGTGCTTGATCAACAGGCTTTCCCATGTACATCCCTGGAGCTCCAATCGGTTGAGCAGATTGTGGTGGCATGCCATAATAGAATGGCAGACCCTCAGTTGGGCCTCCAACAGGAAGCGTTCCTCTAGGAATTGCTGCAAGCACCTCATCTTTCAAGTCCTCCCTTGGGACAATATCAACTAAGAAATCAAATATGTCAGTCCTTGTTATGGCTGCAGCGATATCATTTTTCTGCAGCGTCCTCCTTTTGTTCTCCTCAGTGTGGTTCCATGCACGCAGAGTCAATTCAAGTATGAACATCTCACAGGCACGAGCAAATACGACTGGTGCTTCAGCAGATATCATCCTAACATCTTCATCCGCTTTCATGATTTTCTTGATCCTTGCCAATGGCAAGCTATGATTCTTGAAATCAGTAACATGCTCGATTTCTTGATATTGATTTGCCCAGAAAGTTTGGAGTTGTTGCTGCAATTGTTGCTGCTGCTGCTGATGAATGTGCTGATAAGCGAGCTGATGTTGTGCCATCTGGGCTGACGAAGCAGAAAGACCAGCTGCTTGAGGAGATTGAATTGCACCAGCTGAAACTGCAGGAGGCCCTGCCATTTGGTTAGCTTGGTATGGAGCACCATATATTGGAGCTGAGCTAGTAACGACTCCAATACCTGGAGGCTGTCCATTTCCATGATGATCCATTTTGAGCAAGATTCCCTTTTGGAGAATTCAAGGCTACCTTAGGCTGTGGGCTAGGTAGAAACAAGTAACAATTTCAGAATTTAAATAAAGTCTTTCAAGTATTAGAAACTGAACAAATAAATCAAAAGCAACACTAGTCATTCAGTTTAATCATGTCAAGGGAAGCCCTGACTAATCATGTCACTTATGAGCTCAATTGTCTCATTATGTTCTCTGCATAATGATACTATAATAATAATATCCACCTTTTCTAACTTCTCGCTTGCACTTGCACCCACCTATTGACTATGATCGCTACTTCTATACTGAGAATATCAATCACATGAAGATAATATATATTCATGCATTTCAAAGAAAACATCAGATGCCTAGTAAGAAGATGCTACTGAAGACCATACAATTTAAAAAATATATGCAGAGTATGCATGGAAAAGTATCTCAACCAAATAACAGAAAGAAATAAGTCAAACAGTCCATCATAACAGGTATGCAGATTCACAAGTAGTAATCCAGTCCAGTGAATCTATGCACGTGAAATATTCCAATGTAAAATATATTAGATAATCTATTAGAAGGAAACCTAGAAGTGTAAAAGGAATAAAGTCATTAAGCTCCATCATGCCATAACATAGATCACATCAATGAAGACAATATCTTAACAAGCAAAAGATAGTAATGACTAATGAGCATTAGACCACTTCCATGGTGCAAGAAGTAGCAGGTTCTACAGCCCTAGGAACAGACAATTTAATGACATGATCACTCCCTAAAAGAGCTGCTGAAAAAGTATAACCGAAACTACTAAAAACTACAAAACAATGCACTTCATACAGAGTTAACAGAGTCATCAGTTCAAAGTATCTATTATCAAAATCTTGTTTGAAGTAGTAACAAAGAAACTTCTTCCCAACCCAGGCACGTGGTGAGCATACATAATTGTCGCAAAATCTTCCTACACTCTAGATAAATGTTGTTACTTTCTTCTAATCCAAGATACAAACTAAATCCCAACCGGAAGTATAATAGACACTACTTTCAAATAAAGAACATTCTCTATCATGCATCATTTTTGGAACCTTTTCGGATAATTTGATATAACCTGCAAATTTGTTGTTGTCATGAAATCCAAATCCCAATTCCTTGTTATTCAGGAAAATGTGTAACTAAATGTTCCGCAATCAGAAAACTTGTTATTCTAGTATCATCACAGAATCCAAATACCAACAGGAAAATCCAAAACCTTTGTTATTTTCCTGTCATTCCGAATCCAGATGGCAGTTAAGTCGGGAATAAAAAGCACAAAGAAAATCATAGGGAGTAAAATGATTTCCACAAGTAAAACAACACAGAAAATAGAATTCAATCCATGAATAAAACATTAATCGTAACAGTGTCTTTAAAGCATTTGCATGCTCCTAGTGATTCATACATGGAAACAGCAATAGAAGCATCTCTATCAAGACAGCTTAACAAACAAAGATGCCATCTTATGCATCTGCAAAAACCTCTGAACTAAATTTCAGCTCTAAACATCATCATTAAGAAAAACAAATATACATGCATGTGCCTATATGTGCCTGTCTATACAAGAGCATAAGACTAAACCTTAAACTTCAATCAACAAGCAAAAGAAACCATATTATGCATCCACAAAAACCTCTGAACTAAATTTCAGCTCTAAACATTGATAAGAAACACATATATACATGCATGTCCCTATATGCACCTGTCTATGCAAGAACATAAGACTAACCCCAAACTTCAATCAACAAGCAAAAGAAACCATACTATGCATCTGCTAAAATCTCCCCTTTCAATTTCAGTTCTATCACCACAAAACATAAACCCACACATGCATGCATGTAACTTATGTGTCTTTAAGCACAGAGCAAGACCACTTCTCAAATACTAAAGACACCCACAACTGATCGATCATGGATCAACATAAAGGTCGAAAGGAGAGCAACACTCAGTACCTCCCACTGATTGAAGCTCCAAATTCTGGATTCGCCTCTCCAATCAAATTACCTAACATCAAGGGAAAACAAATCAGCAAACAAGCGATAACCTTGAGAAAAAAAAATCGAGCTGAAAAACCCCAAAAACAAACAAAAAACAACCATACATCCACTCAAAAAAATGGAACCGACAAAAACTAACAACTAAAAGCAAAAACAAAACAATAATCAGCAAAATTGTTGCTAAGATAGACACATGCAGATACAAAACTGAACTTGAAAAATTGAAACTTAGGATTCCAACCAGATCAAAAACTCACTAAAACTCAGGCATAAATCTCCATCCAATCCCACAAAAAAACTACCTAAAAATTTAAAAAGAAAAACCAAGATTCATGTAAAAATGGAAACATGTACATGGAAAATTGAAGCTGGAAAAAACTAAAATTTTAATTGACAATAAAATTCACCAAACAACCCATCACCACAAAATCCAGACTGAAAAACCCCACTAAGAATCAACCATAAATCTCTACAATAACCAAATCAAAACCACCGAATAACCCCCAAAAAAGAAGAAAAGAGCTAAGATTTCATATAAAAAAGGAAATTTCAAAGCTAAATCAACAAAAAAAAAACTCACTAAATTAACTACAAATCTCCATTTTAATCAAACACCCACCAAAAAAAGAAGCAAAATTCAACCAGTATATGTAAAAACATAAACATGCAGATAAAAAAAAGAAGAAATTGAACCTGAAAGATTGAAACTTTTATGCTTTTTTAGAGAGAGAAAGAGAGAGTGAAAGCTAGGGTTCAATCAAACAGGTAGATGATTGATATATTGATTCCAAATACAGGTGAAGAGCTAATAAATACTTAACACTTAACTACTTATTCAAAGTTAAAAGGTACAACTTTATTTGTTTAAGGTACTACTAAATAAAGCACAAGTCATTTTTTATGGTCTTTCTACTATAGACTAGAACTCTCCACGTGGCCCCCTCATTTTTGAACTTTATTGTGATCATGCTTACGTTAAAAATGTTTTAACAAAAGAAAAGAGAAAAGAAAAACCTAATTAATTTTACTAACTTTTTTATTTATTTTTTTATGATAAAGTGACAAATCTTTTGTCGTCACCTTTGTTTTTTATCAAACTTAAAAAAGGATGAAAAATTGAAGACGCAACAACTCAACTATATATGTGGCAATTTTAATTTAAGTTTATTGGATACGTTTAAACACATAAGCATTAATTACTACTCTCACCGTCCACTTTTAATTGTCATAGTTTCCTATTTTAAAGTCAAATTATAAAAACTTTGACTAATATTTTACAATGTATTTTTCGTATAGTTTTTGAATATCTAAATTTTTTGTTTAGAATATTGAATTAATGTAATCTACTTTAACTTTGAAAATTAAGTAAATTGACTTTCGAAAAGCGTAACATGACAAATAAAAATGGACGGAGGGAGTATTTACTATGACAGAGAAAAGTATTCTTAAGCTTTTTGATATATACATTAATTATATATTTCCTCCGTCCATATTAGATAGACATCTTATTAAAAAAAGTAATTATCGTATATTACTTAATCACTTACTAAATTAAGATAGAATTAATTATTATTATTTTCGTTTTACCCTATAATTTATATGCCTTTGAATGTGAAGTATGCTCAATACTAGCTATTCCTATATTTGATGTATATTTTTTCTAACTTAATTTTATGTGCATTGATATGAACAAAGGATAAAATAATTAAATTAATTAATTTATTAATGATTTCTTAATTACCGTATAAAATAGAAAGTGTCATCTAATATGAAACGGAGGGAATAAGATTTTTGAGTTAATGCTCATATAAATGAAAGTGAAAGAACCACCGATGAACATATATGATATTGTGGATTGAGCTGTTCTTTCTTAACTAGAAGTTTTGAATTCGAGTCCTGAGTATAAAAAAAATTCTTAATAAGGAGCGCTTCCTACCAAATGGGATCTTACAGGAAGTCAGGAATTTTATCCGGAATAGTCAGGCTACAATTTGAGTACTGAACACCGAGTAATAAATAAAGAAAAGGTGAAAAATCTTTGATATTTAAGGTTTAATTCATTTTATTCACAAATCACAATGAAAGAGTTGAAATTGAGGCAGACTAATGCACATCTCAACAATGAAAAATGAGAGAGAAATTATAATAGCTCAATTGATTACTCATTTAATATTTTTGTTTCAATTTCATTAATGAATGGGGAGGTGGGGGATACTGTAACACTTCATCTACCAATCGATAATTATAGAGGAAGCCATTTAACTAATCTGTTTTGTTGACTATTTGGTTTCCACTAAATATTGCTTTTTGGAGCACTTCTTAAAGATACAACGTGTTAACTTATCCGGATAAGATAAATTAGGCTTTTGTTGGTATAAAGTCATTACATATTTTAGGCTAATTGTACTTTCTTCATTTCATTCCATATCTATATATATTTATAATAAAGCTGAAAATGAACACGCTGATGTGAAATGCCTCATTGACCTCTATTACTATTTATAATTTTTTCTCATAATTTTGAGATTTTTTCTTATTTTCTTTCTTCAAACCTTCAAAAATAAAAATTATTTCTTTCATTATTATTTGTGTTGATTACATTATAATGGGTCATTTAAATGACCAGAATTGAATTATTTATTGCATTTTTTGGTTCATTTCCGTTGTCTGCTTAAAGGATAATTAAAGATCTCATAAAACTCAATTAAATATGGCAAACAAATGCAGTAACATCCCAATTAAAACTTTTAGCCCACGTTGCAGTCCCTTCATTAAGCATAATTATGCACTTAATGCTCATTTATATGAAATTACTCAAAATCCGTTAGTTTTCTTCAGTTACTAATTTTTTTGAGTACTATAAATACTAAAGAAAGTCATTTCCAAAGCACAACATTCTTCCTTTTTCTTTCCATAGCTTTCTTCTCAATTATTATTATTATTATTATTATTATTGTTATTAATAATTGTTAATATTAATAATGGCAACAATTTATTCCTTTTTTTTTTGGAAACTTTATTCCCGAAAAACAAAAAAAGGTTCATATATTTTTATTTTGTTTTTGCCGCAATTATTTATATAGTGTATTGGAAATGACTTTCTTCGTTAAGAAATGAAGTGGAATGACATATGGCCCCTTCTTTAGCAATATATACATTTTTATGTTGCTTTTGCCACATCTATTAGTTTAATATAGTGTACTGGTACAAAAATTTTATTTGTTAGGAAATGAAGTGGAATGGCATATGGCCCCCTTTTCAACAATATATCAAATTTTGTTATTTTTATTATTTGTTGCAAGGTTGTATATAAATGTAATAAAAATTTAAACGTAACAGTTTTGTCTTGTACATAAACGCCCTATTATAAATTTTAGAAATATATTTATTACAAGATTGTACATTGTAATGTGAATTTAAATGTAATAGTTTTATCTTTTATGGGATAAATGTTCTATTATAAATTCTAGAAATAATTATATTAATTTCATATTGAATTTGATGATTCCTACATATTTGAAGAATGTGTTATCATTAACGATATATCAATTTTTTTTACTTTTTTTT
>JAJONQ010008651.1:0-14748 GCA_036250385.1 Solanum microdontum
CTAATGGTATAGGTCATGAGTAAGAATATGGATGTGATGACACTTGTCTAATTCCACCAAGAAAATTCAACCTATACCCAAAATACGAAAAAAATGTGGAAATAAATTAATAATAACATAAGTTCTGAAAACTTGGTCTTTCTCAAATGTCCGCAAAACATAGTTGTCATGTACATTAGCCACTAGTGTAATAATATAGAACTGAAAGATAAATACAAGTCTCATTGTCTTTGTTACTCAAATAGATAAAAACATAAGTACGGAACAAGAGGGACTGCCGGGATGACAAGTAAATACCTCTCAAGTATCCAAATAAATCCTTAGATGTAAATATAAGAAGAGCAATCATACGAATCCGGGCTTAGAACCTATATAAGTGTAGAAGCAAAGAGTGAGTACCAAACAACAGGGTACTCAGAAAGTAGCCAATTAAAACAAGATAAAACTAGCTAGAAAAATGAGAACTCCTTTCGTCCTAACCAAACAGTTTACAAGGCACAATTCACCAGGTTTCATAGTCAAAGATCAACAACTACATTCCATCTTAATCACTCGAGTCAAGATCATCAGTATCACGATCCAAGGTATACCCTTAGACGTGACATGGAGTATAAGACACCACCAAGAGGCCCTACACATGTCACTTGACATACATACAACAAAACATGATAGAAAATATGTGAAATTTAATAAGAACGACTCATATAAAATAAGTTTGTTATAAAACCAGAAATCTAATCATAGTTTAGACAAGCCAATATAATACATCAAGAGTGGTTGAGACATAACCCATACACCACATGCAATGCTATAAAACTAAAGACATAAAAGAATGCAAAACATAGATGACAAGGTCCTCAGAACATGATGACTCACCAAGTCTTCAATCTACAAATTGATCCACTAGCCACGAGCAGAAGGAAGAAGATCATGAAACCCCATATTATTAAACAATGTAGGCACAAGTATGCATAAGTAAATTTAATGTATTAAATAAGAGGGACATGCATTAAACATAAAGCATGATCATAATGTGACATAAATGGAAACATGATATACATGACCAAGCTAAAACATTGTGAAACCTTTAAAGATGAATAATAAATCATGAACATGGTCAATGCATCTTAAAATCATATTGAAAGCTTCATAAACCTTTAAGAACAACGTAGTTTGTTTTGTGAGATATTTACCATTAACCGATATAGACCACATGTGGAATCTAGTGCTTTTCTCCCACACAAAAAATAGATGTCCTTACATGCCAAGGCAAGGATCATAAACTTATAGCTTAGGTAGATCCAATAGATATGTCTTTCTAAGACAAATGTTACGGGGGCACATAGTGACGAAAAATGAGATTGCTACTAGAGACAGACCTCTACTAACGAGATAGGCTCCATCTAAATTTTCACTCGGTGCTAAGTAAAATTTCCAATGGAGTAGTCATATTCATTAACATATCATCATACATGAAAAAACACAATCAAGTTACCAATCAAAGATTAAAACATCATAGAGTAGCTCCTTAAATCATGAATCATGCATATGTGAGAATTACTTTCACTAATCATGATTTCTTAATATGTGAGAAAATTCTTTCACAATTTTATTGATGCTTATCTTAAAGCAACCTAGATCATAAACATTGCTTTTCATATATCATTCATAGCTTTCTTGAAACATCATTCATAGATTCATAGCTTCTTCATAAATTCATGTCTTTAAGAGTTCATAGTCAATGAATAATCCAAGAGTTCATATGAAATCAATTAGAAAGCATATAATTGAGTAAAAAAATCACGATAAAAGCAAAAACAACAAAAAAATTGAATCAACACAATTAGAACCCATGAAGAACTGAATGAAAACCTAATCAATTTGATGAAATTGGACTTGGAGATTGACAAATCATTGGGGCTCAATTGGTGAATGAAAACCATTGATGAAACCATACATACCTTGGTGATCAAAACCCAAAAGCAATGGAGGAAAATGAGACTTAAAGCTTGAAATCCTAGCTTACTTCTTGAACTTGAGAAAGAATTGGAGAAGATGAATGTGGATGGGAATTGTGGATTTGAGTGAATGAAAAGGTTTGGGTAGAACTAGAAATAGTAGGGAAGTTATATGACTCAAAATTAGGGAGAAAACGACATAGTATAAATATTAGATGCATAGAAAAGGACCTAAATACCCTTAATAATTAACTGCTGAAGGACACCTACGACTTCAACCTACGGTTCATAAGAATTCCTATGGACCATCCTGGTCAACCGTAGGATCATTAACAAAGGACGAAAAACCCTGAACAATTTGAACGAGAGCCTTCTACAAGTCATTAACTATCATGCGGTTTGTAGACCTCTTCTTGTAGAACCTTTCTTCCAAAAACTTTCACTAAATCATAGACCTCTCTAATGGATCAATTCCTACGGGTCATAGGACTTTCTATGGACCGTCCTAATGGTCAGTAGGAAATTTCAGAGACCTAAAATTTGATATCCTTTCAAGGCCCTTCCCATGACTCCCTTCTATGGTTCATAGGTGGGCTCGTAGAAACTGGTCCAGTGCTAAGTTTCTGCAATTTTTTTCTTTCCACTTGACTTTCCAATTTTGGGTGAGTTACAATCACTCACAATAGTCAAGTTCATCTATCACAAGTATCAAGTTTATCATGCACAAATGTCAATCAGGACTCAAGGGGAACACCCATAATCCATGAAATCACCGACAAAAATCTTAACATCAATAATACTCACCATGAATGACCTCAACATAACAATACTCACTAGCAAAGAATGTTGCATCAATAACACTCTCTAGAAACACCACAACATCAATAACACTCACCGACAATGACCTCGGCATGAATAATTTTCATTGATAAAAACCTTGACATCAATAATACTTGTTGACAATGACTTCAACATCAATAACACTCATCAGTAATGAACTTGGCATCAATAAAATTCACCAACAATGACCTCAATGTCAGTCGCGATGCATCTTTCATAGTATTCAAAACCAATAAAAATAGGCGTATTCACAAAATAATGAAGAGATGACAGTCAAAATCAATTCACATCCATAACAATACTATCAAACGAATCAATATTAACATTCAAGGTAATTCATAATGCACAATACACTATTACTAATATGTTACCATTTTCATTAACCCTGTCTTTCTCATTAAGATTAACCAATTCAAGAAATTAACCCATCACTCATTCACATTACTCCCCAACACATACAAGAATAAGGGTTCAAGATTCTATAAGCTTTAATAAGTTTTAGAAGTTCACTTGCGTTAATTCAATCAAAAGTCAATCCAAGAGTTGGGTTTTTCCCTCCAAAAATTGCCTAAATCGTACACAATCTAGTCAAACAAGTATTCATAATAAAATTTCAGAACTAAAAACATCCATATCAATCAATTTGAATAAATGGGTTAAATAAAATTTTAAAACTCAAAAATCTGATTCCAAAAATGTAGGGTAAATATGGAAATTTATACATGAAAATGTTGCCCATAAGATTTGGAACCCATTGGTTAATACCATATAAAACATGAGTTGTATTCAACTCATAATCATCATTTTTTCTTAAAAACTCAAGTTCATGAAAAAACTTTCACTTTTCCAATCAAAATCCCATTTTTTGATGTTAAAATCTACAAATAATCATAGGTTATTGAGGATTTAGGCTTACAAACACTTACCCAAAATAATTAGCATGATAAATTGATGAGTCTAAGCTTTTGACTCATTTAGGGCTTTGTTTTGATAGGTTATTGTCCTCAAATGCCTAATTTATGCTTCGAACTGAAGTTAAAACTTTTGATTTGTAGCAAAGAAGGAAAAAAAGAACAAGGCAAGGACATTATCGGGCGAAAATGAGCTAAAAATATGAAAAAGGTTGAAGATAACAAAAGCTAAGAATTTCCAAAGCCACTCGGTGACTCGTCGAGTGGCACTTCAACTCTCCTAATGTTCCAAACTGCTAGCCCTAGGGAGAGGCCAACTTGGCGATGGATTTGGACACTTGGCGAACCGCCGAGTGGATTGGCGACACCAACTAGGATCCCTTAAAGTCACAGAACCCTTGAGGAACAAGGACCTTGAATGACCAGCGATGGATGGGAGCGATATTGAAGGTGTTTTCAAGTAGATTTCTTAGTGGGTTTTTGATTTCGGGCTTTTTGGACCATTGTAAAGTCTTAGATTGCAATACCCAGATTATGAAAAACATAATTGGTATTGATTTCTTTCTTTAATGATGAAAAGCTAAAACCCCAATTCTTGTGGTGTGATCATGAGATTATTTGCTTAATTAGCTTATAGGTATTGTTGTTTACTAATCTAAATGTTGTTTCAAGGAGGGTTTCATTGTTATGTGAGTGTTAATTTATAAATTGAAGTTGCAAACACAGTTGTAATTTAGTGTTTTAGCCTGCTCGAGAGAGAGGTTTTGAAACCAAAGTTATCAATTGATTATTGTAGTGTTTGGGTTGTTGAAGGTTCAACTCGAGAGAGTGAATCTTAACTCATTTCTTCCTATCTAGCTCGAGCGAGTAGATAAATTAAGGTTTTGGGTTGTTTATAATGTTGACCTTTTCAAGGTTCAAGAGAACTCACCTGAATCGTAATAGTTATTCGAGAAAAAGCTATTGCATTTAAAGCCTAGCCTACCCACTGAGATTTATCAATTTTTTAGTAATATACAATTACTCATATAGCGAAATTGGCCTATAATCGATCACATCCCCAAGAACTTGAATATATTTGATTATCTCCCCTGTTTTCGTAATTATCATAGTTGTTAATTGACACATTTGAATCCCCAATCTGACATTCGGTGTCTAATCCTTAACTTAGTTTGTTTGATTTCGACAATGTCTACTTCTATAACCAATTAAACCATAAACTTTACTTCCTAATTGAATTTTATACGGTACCGCTCCCTGTGGGTTCGACCCCAACTTTTCGTTGGGTTATACTAGATTATGATCACCTACATCTAGTATTGGATGAGGTGTAGTCGAGAGTTTATAAAAAATGGTGCCACTACCGGGGAGTGGTGCTATTGAATTCTTTTATTAAAGTTGGTTTGTGATTTTATTGTGTTATAGTTGAACCCACTTACTATTTGTTGTTGTTTGTTGCTTTCGAACATGTGACGAAATGAGGATAAACGGTAGCAACACCAGCCAACTAAGCCACAATGATGATATTTTCAATTTGAATGATGTGAACGAGGCCAATGTGAATGATTTACACTTGGGTGGTGTAGGTTCCATCTGATTGCCTCCTCTCATAGGGAATGCATTGTTCTATGTGAAAAACACAATGATGCAATTCTTGCAAATGAAGGGGTTATTTGGTGGCTTGTCGCATTAAGACCCCCAC
Source organism: Solanum microdontum (assembly GCA_036250385.1). Classification (NCBI taxonomy): domain Eukaryota; kingdom Viridiplantae; phylum Streptophyta; class Magnoliopsida; order Solanales; family Solanaceae; genus Solanum; species Solanum microdontum. The sequence continues at coordinate 5,412 of JAJONQ010008651.1, forward strand.
GATCACATTACGAACTTCATGGACATTTGTGGTCCTTTCTCATTGAAAATTATATCCCAAGAGTCGGTGAGACTAACATTGTTCCCATTCTCACTGATGGGAGAGGCTACCAAATGGCTAGCCGATCTCCCGAGGGACTCAATCACCACTTGGGATGAGCTTACTGTGGCGTTCTGCATGAGATTATTTCCTATTTCAAGAATGATATCATTGAGCGATAATATTGAAGGTTTCAAATGCTTGGATGGGAGCCAATCCACGAGACTTGGTTGGGGTTTCAGAAGTTGCTACTTCAATGCCCGACTCATGGACTCCTAAACAACGTCTTACTACAGTATTTCTACCAGAGTCTAGATTCAGTGAACAGATGAGTGGCTGACCAACTTGTTCAAGGTGGTACTATGCATCAACCGTTTATGATTGCTTCAACTTTGCTCGACAACATGACCAAAATCAATCGAGCTTGGTATACAAGAGAGGATAAGGTGTTGCCCTTGACATTTAGGATGACAAAATAACAGATTCAAAAAGAGAGGGACCAAAACATGGCTAAAATGATGACCCAATTGGATCACTTATCAAATAATGTAATGGGTAGTGGTACTAGAGTAGTGAATGTTGTTGGTGTTAGCGGGGTGAACCCCAAGGATGCACATTTTGATGCTTTCAACAATGAGGAAGTGAGCTTCCTTGCAAATCAAGTTGTAGGTTTCTGTCTGAGCTATCCAAGGCCAGGTGGGAACCAAGGTTTGAAAAGAGATTGTGATGACGGTTAGAGAGACTGTGAGTGGGAGTGGCCTGATCGTGGAAAAAATTGGAAAGAAAGAGATAGGGACAAGGATATGTATATGTCTCCCCATGAGCGTCAAAAGCCTAAAGATCAAAAAGTCGACCCGAAAAGCTTCTGTACGGAATATATGCTTTCACGCATTCTCACAAAAGTGGAAGGGTCAGACAAAGTTTTGGAAGAAATAAAAGAAAACGTCTCAACTCTTAACCAAATGGTGACTTCTCACTCCGTGTCCATTAAGTAGTTGGATACACAAATGAGTGAAATCTAGACTCATTTAAATCCGAGACCGAAATGAGGGTTGCCGAGTGAAAAAATGGCCAACCACAAAAATGAAGCTTGAATGGGTATCTTCATCGTGACACGACGTTAAGTAAGGCGCTTCTTAAGAGACAACCCAATTTTTTGATGTTTTTAATATTGTTTTCGTATAACTGGTGTTAATTGTGCAGATTGAAAAGTGGAAAAAGTAGTTGTAGGTGAGCCAAAAGTCCAGTGGGTGACTCGCCGAATAGGTTGGTGAGCCCATCTTGAACCGCCATTCGAACCACCAAATTTTCTTGGAGGTTCTGTAAAACTCGGTGGGCCAAAGGTCCTATCGGCGACTCGCCTAACAGGTCGGCAAGCCCAACTTTGACAGGCGTTGGAACCACCTAGTTTACTAGGAGTTTTTTAAAACTCGGTGAGATAAAGTACCACTCGGCGCATCACCGAGTGGGTCGGTGATCACGACTTACTTCACCGAATAGCGCATGAACTGAAGAGTTTTTAAAAGGCGAACCATTTTAAATTCAAAATCTCTTCATTTCCTTACTTCTCAACTCCCGTACTCTCACAACCGATATTATATTTTTCATATTCTTGTACTTTGATTCTTGTTTTTTTTGGGATCTTGTGCTCGGGGTGGAATTTTGGGGATTTCATTGCTTCCAAGCTTTACAAATTTCAACATACAAGGTTGGTTTTCCGAACCCTGCTCTATAAGTGGTTGAAATCAAATGCAACTGTCATTTTGTTGTTGTTATATGTGTTTATTGTGGTTTTTGTTGATCGTATGGTAGTTAGCTTTCCCGTATTAAATTGAAATTGTGTTTGTTTGGCTTTGAATAGTAATTTCCCGTGTCGTTGAATAATATAATTGTTGAGTTGTGTTGAAACTATTGTGCGTCTAGTGGGGTGAAGTCTGAGTAACCCCAAATTGTGCTAATTGTCTAATTATTTCCAATGATGGAGTGGTTTGCGTCATTTTTAAGGGCAAAAAACGTCAATCTACCAATTTTGGCCAAATCAGGGGAAGTTTTACTACCCCGTGTGCATGGGTCTTATGGGTCTTGCTTTAAATTCATGAAATGAGTGGTTAATTTTGTTTTCGTGGCCTGTGGTCTTGACTTTGAAGTTCGGGATACAAATCTGGCACGTTACGCTATATGGCATGATAGGTCGAGCTCACTGAGTAGTTCAGCGGTTTTCCTAACGTCCCCCTAGACGACCTTTTAATCCTCTAAATTGTGAGTTTGAGTTCTGTAACTTTTGGTTATATGCTTGAGCTCGCCGAAAGTCCCTTCTGATCGCCCTTCTGCGCCCCTTATTTCTGATTTCATCCCGCAACTTTCGGCGAGGTACTTCTAGTTCACCGAAAGGTGTCAGTGATCCACCGAATGTCCTTGGACATCGCCGACCTGTGCTTAGTTTGGACTATTTTGTTTATGAAACTTTTGGTGCGCCAAACCTGACTCGCCAAAGAGGTTCGGCGACTCACAAAAAGGTTTGGCGAGTCTTTCTGTGAAATTTTTCCCACTTTGATTTTTCTTCGAATTGTATCTAACGTTGATTGTTTTGTGTTGAAGAAATGGCTAGACCCAAAATAGCAGGTAGAAACAAACCACCCAGAAATAGGGCTCGGGGAATCACAATAAATGAGGAATCCGCTGCTTCCCGGGCTTAGGCTCAGAAACTCCCTCTGAAAGGGGAAAGGACAAAGGCAAAGTCGATGTACATGCTACAGCCACAGAGGAGAGCACCAATAGTGAGGGAATATACTCTACATACCTCACTTTCTCTAACAACGAGGGCAGTTCTCCGACTTCTGTCTCAGAGCCGGAAGATGATCAACTCCTACAAGCTAGGAGAACGGAGCTTCGCTCCAAATCTTTAAATATATGTCTAGGATCCCGGTGCTTCCAATGCCTACTCTTCCAACTACATCTCCAGTACATGCAGTGTTCTAGGCACCACCAGTTTAGGGTGTTCCCAGGCCACTGAACAAGCTAAAGGCCGAGGGTGTGAGGACCATCTTGGAAGAGAAAAAGTTGTCTGCCGACGGTGCGCTAGAAAGATATCCTGAGGTATGAAGCACTCTAAGGTTCCACAAGTTTGAGGTTTTTACTAAACCTCGAGGCTCATACATTCCTACTTGGTTCCGGGAGTTCTATGCGGCATATGGAGAGTAAGTGCTGAAGGGGACGAAGAAGGCAAGTGCCTTCAAACTTGCTGACTTTGTGGTTGTTCGGAGAAAGAAGGTCAAGTGCAGATGTTCGTAGATCAACACGGTAATTGGGTGCTCATCAAATATCATGCATCATTACCTAGACTTGGTCAATGTTGACATCCTATGAGAGGGTGTAACGTTGCAATGACTCAACAAGAATTAGTTATCAATTTTTGAAAGAATTAAAAGAATTTTAAAAGAGGAAAATGGGTAAAAGGGAGTCGCCACCTTATTTTAGGAAAACTAGGAAACCAATTAATTAATTTAAAGAAATGTCTACGAAACCAATATATTCTAGGTAAGGGGTTCCAGTTATTATGAAGGAAAGGTGTTAGGTATCCTTCGAATTCCACAACTGTGAGTCCCGACTAAATTCATTTTTTCAAATTAAGGAGGAGATAAAAACAACTATACAAATATAATAAACATGTGATATATGCAAATAATAACATAAAACAATAATATGAGAGTCGGCCTAAGTTTGCCTAATGTCAATAATATACAATAATGAATCAAGAATATAATTCAAACTTCATTCGAATAACTTCAATGGGAAGCAACTCCGGATATCTGTAAATTCACTTAGTAAAAGTGTTAGTAATGAATAAATATGAATAAATCAAATAATAACTTAAAAAGAAAAACCCGTCTTATTAACATGGGAGGCCTTGGAAATCGATTGTAATTTCTTCATCTGCCAATTTTAACTTATAAAGAATATGAACTTAAACTAAATTTCCATCTTTTAAAATGGAGAGGCCTCCAAAATCGATGGAGAAATTTTTTCATTGGCCAATTTTATCATAAAATATATAAAATTAACATGTAATCATATAGAACTAACAAAAGAAATATAAAATAACATGCAATATGAACTGCCAAAATAACAACATAATAAAATACCAATAATAACCACGTAATGAATAAATAACAACTACACTTGCGGGATATACCTTTAAAATGCATACAAACAATTTTAATAAATCAAAGAGCAATCATGTAGGAACAAAATGGAGAAGCTACAATAAAATTAAAAATAAATCAAATTTAAAGACGAAAAAAATCAAAACAATAACATATACTATCGAAGTCTTAGAATGGAATTAATCCAAATAGATGGGTATATCATAAACACAATTTATACAAACTAAGTTAAAGAGAATGCCATATTCAAAGTATTACGAGATTCTCCAAAGTAAACTCATGAACCATATCAAACAAAATCAACCAAAAATATTTGTACAACAGTCCAAAATAATAATGAGGACCTTGATGAACGGGGCAACATTTGCAATTTATGCGTAAGTAGCAAACAAAATAGCAAAGACAATAACAAATGCCAAGCTCTGCTTGAGAAAAAAGCTAACTAATAGAATAAAATAATTCAAGAATCGGCCAAGATAAGCATCACAATATTACAAACAAAAATAATAATAATAAAAATAATCAAGAACAATCCAACAATATGAATCAATAACAACAATAACAATGATAAACAATGGTGAATAAAATCATTTAACAAACAATAATACAGATACAAATATGTATTAAAATGCAGAAGATAAAAAAGGGTCACCGAAGTTTGGAGCTACTGGTAACGTTTTGGTGGTGGTTTCGCTTGGAGTTCACCGGATTTCACTGGAGAAGATATAAACCAGTAACGTTGTGAGCTTTGAACTACTGGAGCTCGTTGATTTGAGCAAAAAACACCTGAAAACAAAAGAAAATTTGTGAAGGGGAAGAGGGAGAAAAGACCGGCCTCGATGGTGGTTGATATTGTTCGCTTGAGCTTCGAGGTCGTGATGGCTTTGCTTCTGGTGAATTATATCGGTGTTGTAGTTCTCCAGTGATGGAGGGTCGTCTCTGGTGGGGTTTTGAGCTGGTCAATTGGTGGCGGTGGCGAGCTTCGAGCTTGCCGGTGGATCTGGAAGCTTGTTTCACCGGGAAATATGGCGATTGGAAGAAGTTATGTGGCTGCTCGATGCTTGCTGCTACTGGGTCATTTTCTGGGTTGTTAAAGGGAGAATAAGAATAACAGCTGGGTTATTCTGGGGTTTGGGTTTCTGGGCAGTGAGCTTTGAGCACGATTGTGGTGAGGTTCAGGGCTGATTTTACGGAGAAAAGGGTGGTTTTGGGTCTGGGTTTTGAGGTTTGTTGTAGGTAGTTGGAGAAAATGGAGGCAGTGGGTGGTGGTTTCTCTGAGATCGGTGGTGCCAGTTGGAGATGGAGTTTTGTGTGTTTGGAGAGAGAGCTGCTGGCAGTAGCAGTGAACAAGAAAAGAGTTGGGTTTGGTGACTATCGAAAATAGGAGAAAATGAACGGAGTTTTGGTGGTGGACTCGCCGGAATCCGGCAGAGCTCCGGTGAACTTCTCACCGAAAAATTGTGAACACTAAAAGAAACTTGTAAAGACTAGAAAAATCTGAAAATTATCCTTAAAGTCTTATCCACACCCCTTAACTTAATGAACAAACTATTTTTTCAACAGGGAATTGAAAATCACCAATCGTACAATACTACTATTTTAACATCGTGGGCCCAAAACCACCTGCTAATAAAATATATGAGTATGAAATCTTATCCATATCAAAATGAATTTTTGTACCGTGCAAAATATCAAAATGAATATTAAAAAATGTAACAGATAAAATTAATATGAAAAAAATGTAACAAACGTAACCAATGACATGCAAAAAATGCAATTTAACAGAAATAATAATTTTATAAAAAATGAACAAATATTTGAACATATTCGACCGGCTATGACAAAATAAAATAAATTGAATTAACCGATAAATATCCTAATATTTTGAGAATAAAGATAATTATCAACAAATTGCATTAAAATGGCAAAACATGTATTTTGAACTATTGAAAAAATAAAATACTTAAAAAGTATTAACTTTAGAACTATCAGACCAAAATTTGGTGTCAACAGTTAAGAAGAAGACTTTGGAGGATCTTAAGGGTTGGTTGCCACCCCTCCTCTCCAACATCACCCTGAGGTGGATTGAGGCAGGTGCACCTATCGAGAAAACGGACCTTAAGGTGTCTTCTAGATACTGGTTTGGGTTCATTAGCAGCACCATTGTGCCATCACAGAATGAGTCAATCCTCCGACACCCGAAGGCAACCTGTCTAGTGTCGATTATAGATCGCCAGAGGCTGAACCTAGGACTGCTGATCCATCAGGAGATGGCCAGGAGGGCCAAACAGAACCAGACCTCACTCCCATTTTCGGTGATGATCACCGAGGTTTGAAGACGGGCCCGTGTTCCCAGAGATGAGAAGACAGATGTGGAGGTAACACCCACCTCTTCTACTAACATATGGCATATTAAGGCCGAGTAAATACGGGATGAGGCCGACAAGAGAAGGGCAGCACAGGTGGATACAACCTCGGAGGTCGACGTTGATATGTTGCCGGCTGAGGCAATCATGCCTTATCATGTTTATGAGATTCCTAGTACTTCTGTTGCACCCCTCCCACGTCTTATGATGTTGATGCCTCTAGGCCCCCTATCACCTTGACCATGCTTTACAAGATAGGCCATATCGCTCATTCAGCCGATGTGTGTGCCTCCCGGGTTGAGGCTGCTATGCCGGGATGATAGAGCAATTGATTGTTGCTGACTTGGCCCTGATTAGGGCTGAGATGAGTGACCATAAGTTAGCAGTAGATGCCTTTACTGTAAGGGTAGAGGCTTGTGAGCAGAGCCAAGGTTCTACTGATGCGCTGACGGCTTTGAAGGTTGATATTGTCTGGTTGAGGAAGGATGTGGATGAGCTGAAGTCCACGGATCTGTCGATGCTTTTTGGGATAATGGAGATTCCCGACATGCCAGACACTGATATTCCAGCCAGTTTTGAGGTTTCTCCGGCTGCTATGACTGGAGATGATACTAGGGCTGATGAGGCAGGTACGGAGTCCGAGGCTGAGACAGATTAGGAGCAGCTCAAGCTTAAAGATGAGGCTGTCTATGATGATTTGGTGGACGTTGAGGGTATCATGGTAGATACAACTGTGCAAGCCTCGTTGAGAGATGTGTCTATGGTGGGCTCTAGTAGAGCCAATGATGTTGATATGCCGGGCATTGATACCCAGACAGAGGGAGTTACCGATATGCAGAATTCACCGAGGCCTAGCCTGGCAGGATGATTCTTTTGCCTCCCTTTTTGTGTGTGAAAATCCGATTAGGTAATTTGAGTTGCAAAATTTATATGTGAACTCGTAGCATCTCATTGTGACTCTACTGGTTATTGAATGGATCTCTTGTGATAGTCGTTGCATGCTAACAAGAATGATTAGGTCTTGTTTGATGATTGTGTTGAATGTCATGTGTGGTGAGGTTGCTTTGAAATGCATGCTTGATAAGACCTAAAAGTTTCCCCGTTGGTCCAATTGACTAATGTGAGCGAATGATATAAATGATCTTAGGCAATTTGTGAAGAGTGAGCAAATTTTGACATTAGACCTCTTTGTGGCCACCTTGTGAGAGTGTGAACCTAGCTTGACACCATTTGAGCATTCCCTTTTCTATGGTCAAACCTTGAACATATATGCTTTTCCCATTCATCACCAAAAAAATTCACGGAGCATTGGATGTGTAAATAGCCAACGTAGACCAAAAGCCTAAGTTGGAGTGTGGTAAAAAAGGGAGAAAATCAAGAGATTTGAGAAATGCCCCTTGAAAGATCATGTTGAAAAATATGGATCCCCTCCATATTAAAAAAAAAGAAAACGATTGAAAAAGAAAAGAGAAAGGAAAGGAAGAAAATGTTGAAATAAAGAGTGAGGATTGAAAAAATAAAATGGAGTATCCAATGAAGTTGATTAAAATAATGGGGTGTGAAATTTGAGAATCGAAGTATGATAGAAAAGGTGAAAGAATGAAGAGCATGCCATACCCCATGAAGGTGATAGTCACTAGGCCTAAAAAAACGGTACCATAACCTTCAGCCCCGATATGAACCTAGAAAGACCATTGAGATCTTGATTGAGTTTAACATCGTGTTGGTTGGAAAATAAGGGCAAGCCTATGGGAAAGATCTTGCATGCCTTTGTTTTTAAGAGGGTGAGAGTTGTTTAATTCCTACATTCTGAAAATTTGATACTCTTGGTGTGTAGATGGAATCATTTTTTTTGTGAGGGCATTCTATTACTCTTGTTGAGTTCGAACTTGCATTTGAAGCAAGCATTGAGAACTTGAGTTTGTTTGATGTTGGTTAGTTACTTTTTGAAACTTAGAGTGCACAATTGAACTTTGCATGTGTTTTTTGATCTTGTTGTGTGCATTCATGTTGAGTCTTGAGTAGCACTTTTTGTAGACATCCTTGTTGAACTGATTGATCTTGAGTTTTTAGTTGAGGACAAACAAAAGTTTATGTTGGGGGTGTTGATGAGTTCGAGATTTCAACTCATTTAGGGCTTTGTTGTGATAGGTTATAGTTCTCAAATTCCTAATTTATGCTTCGAATGGATGTTAAAATGTTGATTTGTAGCAAAGAAGGAAAAAAAGAACAAAACAAGTACATTACCGGGCGAAAACGAGCTAAAATGATGAAAAAGGCTGAAGATAGAGCACAGGTTTAAAAGTTCTATTTCATTCACTTTCTTTCACTTTGTCCCTTTTCACAAACTCACACTTTAGCAGTTATATTTCTCGCACTTTTAGAGTATTTTACGTGTCGAATTGTGCTCGGATTAGGATCACATTGCTGCCTAGCAAGCCAGTACTATCTAATTCGGCATCAAAGGTTGGTAATCAAACTCCTCAGTTATTTGATTAGACTTTTTACTCATTTGCATAATCATTGACAGTAGAAAATCTCTCTTGAGTCTCTGAGTCACTAGGATTGTATTTATTATCGATTAAGACTTGATATTTTCTGCATGATTTGAGGGACTACCAGTTAGCTTTGCTTTGAAGTGAAGTGTTAAGCGGTGAGAATAGAAGTTTCATTGGGATTTTGTTGAAATCGAGTTATATAGCACTATTTGAGGTTGCAGGGTGAAATATGAAAGGATGGGTTGAAACTAGACACGTTGAGTTGATCGGC
>JAJONQ010008652.1:0-11006 GCA_036250385.1 Solanum microdontum
TAATCAAATTACATTACCAAGATATACATGTTTTTATCTTATATTAATAATATTAATGAATTTACTATTTCAAAGAATAATAAAATGAAATTAATTATCTATGTATTTTGAAAATCTTCAATTACTCCTCTAATTAAGGAAATAAGTTACAACCAATTAATTTAAATAAATAAATTTTGTATCTCAATTTTAAAATTCGACAGATACATGTATCTCATGGATTCAGACTCATGTATCCTAATCATGAAATATGGTAGAGGAAGTAATATTTGAAACTATTGGGAATCTTAATTAATAAGATCTAAACTAGTGGAATTTATGTGATTTGCCCTTAATAATTGGTACTAACTACTTTTTCAGTGACGATGGAGAACTTCATTGGAACCATCAAGGATACACCTCCACCCACTGACATTCCATGGAAAAGAGCGATATGCGGTTTCTTGTAAGTATGAATGTGGTAGCAAAGCCAATAAATTCTATAAACATCTTCAAGGCAAAAATCCCCTTCAAAGACTATAATTTACTCAGGACTAAAAAATGAAATAGTGAACAAGTAAAAATGAACAGAGTGAGTAATTTTATATAAAGAAAAAAATAGTTACTTGTGTTTCGTCCATCATATATCCTTTGCAAGTCCCCACCAGCAGAGAATATACAGCCAGCTCCCTATATGCAAATCGATTGAAATTGTTAATAATTAACTAAGCAAATAACTAATATAGATACTACTTAATTACCTTAATGATTATAAATTCAGCATTATCATCTTTCTCATATTTCTCCAATTTCTGCGAAAGCATTAATGCCTAATGAAGAAAAATTTATAAGTAAATGAACATATAGCTAGTAGCCATTTTAACAATGTGCTTTTCACTTGAATAAGTAACTGTAGATGCTTCATACCACTTTGCCTGATATAAAATTTAAATGTTTAGGCCGATTTAAGGTGAGCATTCTGGCGCGGCCAATTTCGTCAGCAATAACAACCTGACAAACACACAAAAAAAATAGCCTCAATTTGAACATAATTAAGTAAATAACAGTATGTTCTCTCTGTTTCGTTTCATTACTTCTGGAGGCATCGAAGACATTATGATAGAACTCGGAAGATATGGTATTCCCATAGCAGCTATTAGACTCAAAGAAGAGTGATGGAATATTGTAAACAATAATTCTTAAAGGATTTACAATAGACTTAAAATTTGGGCGTTACAATCACAGCTCCATCCATCCGTCATTAGAGGTCTCGGTTCTGAATTCTTAAAGGATTTTTAATAGAGTGAAAATTTGGGCATTACAATTACAAACAAATGTGGTGGGATGGATGGAATCCTTCATTATTAATTAAAGGTTTCGAGTACTAAATTCTTATTGGGGAGTGTTTCAACCTTAAATGAGTACTTTTATGCGATACAAATCTAGATTTAAATGTTGAAGTTAAAATTTAAATGTTCTATGTTATGCAATCAGAGTATCATGTTTATCTTGGGTTATAGTATGTTAAAAGTGATTTTTCTTTTCATGATTTATTCACTTGATGTTGCTGGTGAACATTTAAATTTGCAAGGATAATTTTATTTGTTAAAGAATTAATTAACACGTTGTGAAATCAACATTTTGGTTTAGATTTTAAATGAGATCTAAAAGTTTGGCATGAATAGCAAACTATTGGAGGTGATGGGCTATTAATTGGAGTAATTAAGTTGAAAACAAACTTAATTAGGTCTAGATATAGTTAAAGGCCTAATCTAAATCTATATTTGTATTTAAAAACAACATAATTAGATATACATTCATACCGTATCTAAGAATTTCATTTATAGTTTTAAAAAATTTATATGCTATCTCACTATTTAATAATGACATAATACATAAATGTGTCATTTAACTTGACCTCATTTTACATTTATGCCCTCTAACTTTGGGTGTGCACAAGTAGATACTTTAACATGTAAAAGGTTGAACAAGTAAACACATGATTTCTACGTGGCATAATACATATAGGACAGCACGTAGGATGAAACTTTTCATGTAGAATGTGTGTCTATTTGTTCAACTTCTTACAAACTTAAGTGCCTACTTGTGCATACCCAAAGTTGGAGGGCATAAATGAGAGCTGGTGTAACATCCCGGGTTTAAAAAAAAACTAAAGAAAAGTTTGTACAAGTCAACCATCAGTTTTTCGTTTTAGGTCAGCTTCAATCGAGCATATTTTTTATAACATAAAGAATTAGGTGTCCCATGACCTATCAAATTAAAGGTCTTTGGATCTTCTTTCTAATGCCGCCAAGTTTGCTTAATTTCGAGCTCGTAGTAGAAAGTTATTCCCGTTTTAGTGAAGCCTCTCTTCTAAAGACATCCCAATTGTTTTAAGAGGGGTAATTTGGTCTTTTCCTTTTACTTCTAAGCCTTGCCACGTTTTTCTTCACCCAATTAAAGGTCTAATCAGATGTTAGAGCACTTTTTCAAGTTCCTAAACACTTAGAGAAGTAGAGCGAGGTTCCAAGAAGAGAAAAGGCTAGGTTTCAAGCATTCTTCAAGGTTTATGAATTTTGCAAAGAACATTGTTCTTTCCAGGTATGTAAGGCTTCTCACAGTGTTGGACTTGTTCTTCCTCACGTCATACATCTAAATTTATCCACTAAATCGTTGTATCTAAAGATTTTTTGCGTAGTTCTTGATTTTGAGTTCAATTCTTTAACAATGGAGGTTTTGATCCTTTTGTGGATCTTTGAAAAAGTTATATTCCCAAAAGGGATTGTATAGAATTCTTCATGTATTCGTGTTGGGTTTGAGAATCAAGAAGAGTATAGGAGAAATTTACCAATTCTAAACTAGTTAGGGCCCTAATTTGAGCTTGAAAATCTGTCAATTTTTTTTGGGTAAGGGGTGGGGCGGCGCGCCACCAAGGCACCAAAACTTATGCCTAGAAGTTTGGGGCCTGGAGCCCTGCGCTAGCAGTGCGCCCCAAACTTGAGCCAAAAGTTTGGGGCCTGGCTCCCCGCGCCAATAGTGCGCCAGGGGTCACCTGGCCTTTTTCCTTCCATGTTTCATTCCTGACATGTTCCTTTGAGTCGTGATTACGTTCCCTTCTTTGCATTAGCTCCTAATTAAAGGCTTCATTCACCTTTGAGAATTCCTACATTTTCTAATCACATGTCTTAATTTACATTCAAAACTAAGGTTAGTTTAAGAGGAAAGTTTAAGAAGTATTTATGAGTTATTTTGAGGATCTTTTGTAACTAATAATGGTTTTAAACTAACTCTCTATGTAAGTAAATATGAATGTTGAGGAGAGATTTGATTCGTGCTTGAGAAAGGATATAAGGGAACTAAGTATTCCCAAATGTAACACTTTTATATTGAAAGAGAGAAACTTGATTTCTAAATGAGTTTATTAGTTCAGAGATATTTTAGAGCATTACCTTTTTAAGAGGATCTTTAGAGTAATTACCTCAAATCGAGAAAGATAATGTTTTTAAACATTGAGCATGAGTGTGTGTGTGTGTATATATATATATATATATATGAGCATCGATCTGGGGATGAGTTCAGACAACTCACACTCCTCATAAACCATGTAGCAAACATGGGTAAATGATCATACTTTTTTGACTATTCCTTATTGCTTTTGATCATAGCTTAGTGGATCCACTAAGTTGAGGTGGTCCATTCCCCAGCAAGGTATATGACAGTTCTAGCAGCGTGGCCGAGACGTTGTATCATCACATAGCTCATAATGATGGTTATCGGTTAGAGAATCTCCCAAATAAGAGTAAAAAGTATTTTATTGTATTTTATATACATCCTTTAGTTGGTATCTGTTATTTATGAAGCATTAAACATGTAAATCTTTTGTTATTGCTTTTGAAATGAGTTAAGTTGAGGTGAGAACTCTTCCAGTCTTGTTAGTTCAGTTATCTATGTTTTCAGTTCTCCTTACATACTCGTACATTCAATATACTGATGTCATTCGACCTGCATCTTTTTATGATGCAAATTCAAGTGTTCAGATTCATCAACAGGCGCTTTGTTGATACCACTTGCACTCCAGATAGCTTTGGTGAGCCTCCTTGATTTCTAGAGGGCTTCATACTTGTTTCCCGCTTTGTTAAGTTGTCAAGGGTTTTGTCCCAATGTCTATCTTAGTATTAGAGGCTTCATAAATAGTTAGAGTTGAGGGGTGTCTCATTATTTTCCCTTTTTTGAGATGTTTTGAGATATTAAGATGATTACTTATAACTTATTAAGTATTTCCAGATATTTATTTGAGTTAAGTTTTAATTGAGACTTAAAGTTTAATTATGCATTTGAAGTTCCCATTTTTTCTTAAGTAAGTCTTCCGCTAAGTAGTCAGCTAGGCCAAGGGTTCACTTGGGGACCAACGATGGTTCTCGAGTGCCGGCCACGTCCATGGTGTAGGCTCGTGGTGTGAAAACTTATTTCAGAGCATTGAGTTCAAGAGTCCTAGGGTGTCTATGAATCTGTGTCAGTAGATTCCTTATTATTGATGTGAAGCACGCCACATCTATAATTGGGAGCCTATGACATTTAGGATTATTTCACTTTCTTCTTACTCGTGTTTGTGCTAGGAGGAATGTTAATCCTCAAGGTCAAGAAGTTCCCAATGCACCAGAAGTGCATCCCCCTCAGGGAGATATCACCAATGCTGAGTTCAAGAATCCTTGACTCGGGTTGTGGCAAATCAAGCTGGTCAACAAAGAATAAATGGTCAGGATGTGGCTGATACATCAAAAATTCGTGAGTTTTTTAGGATTAATCCCCCATAGTTCAGAGGGTCGAATATCACTGAGGATCTAGAAAACTTTATGGAAGAACTTCAGAAAATGCTTAAGGTTATGCGTGTTGTCGATGCATAGCGTGTGAATTTATCAGCTCAAAGGTGTTGCTAGGATATGGTATGATCAATGGAAGAAGAACATGGCAGAGGGGGCACCACTTTTGAGTTGGGTTGTGTTTGAAGATACTTTGTTGGGGCGTTTCTTTCCCCGAGAGCTAAGGGAAACAAAGGTAAGAGAATTTCTTAATCTGAAGCAGGAGTCTGTGAGTGTGCAAAAGTACAACCTCAATTTCACTCAGCTATCCCGCTATGCTCCGGAGATGGTGACTGATATGTGGAGCAGGATGAGTTTATTTATGTCTGGGTTTCCCCGCATATCGAGTAAGAAAGCTAAGACGGCTATGTTGATAGGGGACATGGACATAGCTAAGCTCATGATTCATGTGTAGCAAGTTGAGGAAGATAAGTTGAAAGACAAGGAAGAGTTCCGCAGTAAGAAGGCTAAGACAGCAAATCATGAGTCCGGCCAACAAAAAACCGGGAATGTAAATTGGTCATCTATTCAGCAAAGGTCATCTGGGCTTGCTCCATCGTCATCTAGTATGCCTGCACCAAAGAACAAGAATGATTACCGAAACCAGAACTCCCAGAATTTCAGAGCTCGACCTACCCAGTCTTAAGGTAATGTGGCACAAGGGGCTACTTAGACCCCCACATGTGCTAAGTGTGGTAGGAACCACCCAGGGCCATGTCGTGATGGTTCCAATGGCTACTTCAGCGGTGGTCAGATGGGTCACTTTATGAAAGAATGCTCTAAGATCATGCAGGGTAATGGGGGAAACAAAGTCCAATCTTCTTCAGCGGCTCCGGCATACAGATCTATTCCGCGAGGAGTTACTTCAGGGACATGCAGAGGAGGAAACCATTTGTATGCTATAACTAGTCACCAGGATCAAGAGAACTCACCAGATGTTGTCAAGAGTATGCTTAAAGTTTTTACTTTTGATGGTTATGCCTTACTTGATCTAGGTGTGAGTTTGTCTTTTGTGACTCCTTATGTATCCATGAGGTTTGACATTTCCCCGAACAACTCCTTGAGCCCTTCAGTGTTTCCACACCTATTGGTGAGTCTATTATAGCATAAAGATTCTACCATGATTGTACCATCTCTGTCAATCACAAGGACATCATGACTGACTTAGTTGAGCAAGATATGGTGGACTTTGATGTTATTCTAGGTATGGACTAACTTCATGGTTGTTATGCCTCAGTCTATTATAGAACTAGGGTAGTCAAGTTTCAGTTTCCTAATGAGTCAGTTTTAGAGGAAGAGTAGTTCATCAATGTCTAAGGATAGTTTCATTTCATATCTTAAGGCCAGAAATGTTAGTTTCTAAGTGGTACATCTATCACTTAGTCTGAATTAATGACTCTAGTGTTGAGACATAACCTATTCAGTCAGCTCCAGTTGTGAGTGAGTTTCCAAAAGTCTTTCCAGATGATCTTCATGGACTCCCTCCTGAGAGAGAAATAGACTTCAAAATAGACATTCTTCCTGGTACTCAACCCATCTCTATTCTACCATATAGAATGGATCCAGCTGAGTTGAAACAGTTAAAAGAGAAGTTAAGAGATCTTCTTGATAAGGGTTTCATTCGATCTAGTGTCTCACTTTGGGGCACTCCGGTCCTATTTGTGAGAAAGAAAAATGGTTCCTTTAGGATGTGTATCAACTACCACCAATTGAACAAGGTCACCATAAAGAATAAGAATCCCCTTTCTGAGAATTGATTACCTTTTCGACCAACTTCAGGGCGACACTTGTTTCTTTAAGATAGACCTCAGATCTGGATATCATCAATTGGAAGTAAGAGAAAGTGACATCCCAAAGACAACATTGAGGACCCGTTATGGTCATTATGATTTCCTTGTGATGTTTTTTGGCTTGACCAATTCTCCTGCAGCGTTCATGGATCTTATGAACAAAGTATTTAAGCCAAATCTAGATATGTTTGTTATTGTGTTCATTGATGACATACTGATATATTCCAAGAATGAGTCGAACAATGCTAGTGATCTTAGAATAGTCCTCCAAACTCTCAAGGATTGAGAGTTATATGCCAAATTTTCTAAGTTTGAGTTTTGGCTTGAGTCTGTGGCGTTCCTAGGCCACATTGTATCGGGAGAAGGGATTCGAGTTGACACTCAAAAGATCGAAGCAATACAGAACTGGCCCATACCCATCTCTCCAATTGATATAAGGAGTTTCTTGGGGTTGGTTGGTTACTACAGGAGGTTCATCGAGGGGTTTTCATCTATTTTATCTTCGTTGACTAAGTTGAATAAAAAAAAGCTAAGTTTCAATGGTCTGAAGCTTGTAAGAAAAACTTTTAGGAATTGAAAACTCGGTTAACTACTGCTCCAGTGTTGACCTACTAGATGGTACAAAGGGTTTTGTTGTTTATTGTGATGTGTGTAGAGTTGGACTTGGTTGTGTATTAATGCAGAATGGTAAGGTAATAGCATATGCCTTCATACAGCTAAGATCCACGAAAAAAACTACCCGACTCATGATCTTGAGTTGGTAGCAGTAGTTTTTGCTCTCAAAATATAGCGTCACTATATCTATGGTGTCAATGTGAATGTGTTCATCGACCACAAGCGTCTCCAGTATGTTTTCAGTCAGAAGGAGCTTAATTTCAGACAAATGAGGTGGTTAGAGTTACTCAAGGATTACGACATGAGTATTATCTATCACCCAAGTCAGGATAATGTTGTTATCGATGCTTTGAGCAGGTTGTCCATGGGGAGTATTGCTCATGTTAAGGAAGAAAAGAAAGAATTGGCTAAGGAAGTTCACAGACTTGCACGTTGGAGTCCATTCTTTAGATTCCAATGAAGGTGGAGTTGTGGTGATGAACGGAGCTGAATCATTATTAGTGTCTAAAGTGAAGGAAAAACAAGATAAATACCCTCTCTTACTTGAGCTAAAGGCAAATGTTCATGAGCAAAAAGTGATGGATTTTTAACAAGGGGGAGATGGTGTGTTAAGGTATCAAGGTAGATTATGTGTACAAAAGGTGGATGAGCTCCAAGAGAGGATCATGACAGAAGCTATAGTTCTAGATATTTGATCCATCCCGGTTCCACAAAGATGTACCATGACTTGAGAGAAGTCTATTGGTTGAATAGTATGAAGAGGTGCACTGCATATTTCGTTGCTAAATGCCCAAATTGCCAACAAGTCAAGGTAGAACACCAAAGGCTAGGTGGTGTGGCTCAGAACATAGATCTTCTGGAATGGAAGTGGAAGATGATTAATAAAGACTTCATTACTGGCTTGTCGCAATCCCGCAAGCAGCATGATTCGACTTGGGTGATTGTAGATCAGATCACTAAATCAACCCATTTTTTATCGGCAGAGACTACAAATTCAGCAGAAGATTATGTCAGATTGTACATTCAAGAGATAGTCCAACTTCATGGAGTTTTTGTGTCTATTATTTCAAATAGGGGTGCACAATTCACCGCTCAGTTTTGGAAGTCTTTTTAGAAAGGTTTAGGTTCGAATGTAAACCTTAATATTGTTTTTCATCCTCAGACGGATGGCCAAGCAGCACGCACAATTCAGACCCTAGAGGATATGTTAAGGGCATGCGTCATGGATTTCAAAAGTAATTGGGATGACTATTTGCCTCTCATAGAGTTTGCATATAATAATAAATATCACTCATGTACCCATATGGATCCTTATGAGGCTCTTTATGGGTGAAGATATAGATCTCCTATTGGTTGGTTGGATGTTGGTGACGCTGAGTTGATAGGGACAAACTTGGTTCATCAAGCCATAGAGAAAGTGAAGACTATTCAGGAAAGGCTGAAAAAATGCAAAGTCGTCAGAAATCCTATACAGATGTTAGAAGGAGAGACTTGGAATTTGAGGCTAATGATTGGGTCTATTTGAAGGTTTAACCTATGAGGGGTGTTACGAGATTTCTTAAGAAGGGAAACTCAGTCCATGATAATTGGTCCTTACAGAATATCCAAGAGAGTTGGCAACATGGCTTATGAGTTGGAGCTATCGTCAAAGTAAGCACCTGTGCATCCGATATTTGACATCTCTATGCTAAAGAAGTGTTTGGGCGATCCTTCACTTATTTTACCTACGAAGAATATTGGTAAAGGACAACCTATTTTATGAGGAGATTCTCGTTCAGATTCTTCACTGTCATGTTTGTAAGTTGAGAACTAAAGAGGTTGCATCAGTCAAGGTCTGGTGGAGAAATCAATTTGTTGTGGAAGTTACTTGGGAGGCTGAGGAGGATAAGAACAAGATATACCCTCAACTTGTCCTTCAGAATCAGTTCCAGACCAAAGTACTAATTCTTTGTAAAGTACTAGTTAAGTTGATATGTTGAGTTTATGCTAATTGTATGTTTTGTGCTTGAATTGGGTTGTTAGACACTTCCCACCCCTGTTGTTATTAGTTTGATCTCAGTTGAGGACGAATGTTCCCAAGCGGGAGATATTGTAACACCTCAGGTTTCGAGAATAGCTAAAGAAAGGTTCGTACAACTCAACCATCAGTTTTTTATTTTGGATCAGCTTCAATCAAGTATTTGTTTTAGCACATAATCAATTAGGTGGCCATGACATGTCAAATTAAAGGTCTTTGATTCCTCTTTCTAACACAGTCAAATTTGCTTAATTTTGAGCTTGGAGTAGAAAGTTATGCTCGTTTTAGTGAAGCCTCTCTTCTAAAGACATCTCAATCATTTTTAGATGGGTAGTTTGGTCTTTTCCTTTTCTTTCTAAGCCTAGCCACGTTTTTTTCACCCAATTAAGGGTCTAATCAGATATTAGACCACTTTTTCACGTTCCTAAATACTTAGAGAAGTAGAGCGAGGTTCCAAGAAGAGAAAAGAATACGTTCCAAATATTCTTCATGATTTGTGGATTTCGCAAAGAACATTGTTCTTTCAAGGTATGTAAGGCTTTTCATAGTGTTGGACTTGTTCATCCTCATGCCATACATCTAAATTTATCAATGAAATCATTGTATCTAAAGAGTTTTTGCGTAGTTCTTGATTTTGAGTTCAACTCTTTAACAATGGAGGTTTTGATCCTTTTGTGTTGTGGATCTCTGGTAAAAGTTATATTCCAAAAAGGGATTGTATGGAATTCTTCATGTATTCGTGTTGGGTTTGATAATTAAGAAGAGTATATGATAATTTTTCCAATACTAAATTTGTTAGGGCCCTAATTTGAGCTTGAAAATTCTTCAGATTTTCTGGGAAGGGCATGGGGCGGCGCGCCACAAAGGTGCCAGAACTTATGCCCTGAAGTTTGGGTCTGGCATCCCGTGCCAATAGTGCGCCTTTAAACTTGGGCTAGAAGTTTAGGGCTTGGCGCCCCGCGTCAGTAGTGCACCAAGGGTCACCTGGCCTTTTTCCTTCTGTGTTTCATTCCTGACGTGTTCCTTTGAGTCGTGACTTTGTTCCCTTCCTTGCATTATCTCGTAAATGCTCCATTCACTTTGAGAATTCCTACATGTTCTAATTACATGTCGTAATTTACAATCAAAACTAAGGTGAGTTTAAGAGGAAAGTTTAAGTCTTTTTTAGGATCTTTTGTAACCAACAATGGTTTTAGACTAATTTCTAAGTAAGTAATTATAAATTTTGAGAAGTGTTTTGATTCTTGATTGAGAGTATTCCCAAATGTAACACTTTTACATTGAAAGAGAGAAACTTGATTTCTAAATGAGTTTATGAGTTCAGAGATATTTCAGAGCATTACAAGCTTTACACAGCCGGATACAGGCTTTTACATTACAACAACCTCGCCAGTCGAGGGCTTTTACATTACAAGTTTTACACAGCCGGATACAGGCTTTTTACATTACAACAGCCCCGTCAGTCGAGGGCCTCTACATTACAAGTTACTTTACCTACATCACACTCACAACACAAAAAGAGACGTCAACAGTCGTCTGAACATCTACACTCTACTCTTTACATTACTATTCAATTTATAATTTTTGAACCGCAACAGGTACTTTTCACCCTTTTACATGTTTTGCAGGACAGAGCATTACAACGAGGAACTCCATCTAAGCAGCAAACTAGGGCAAGTTAGTGCAATGTCAAGCATCACTAGCTACGTCAAGGATTCGCTTTCAAAACTCAACTCAACTCAACTC
>JAJONQ010008653.1:0-10999 GCA_036250385.1 Solanum microdontum
GCATTTTTTGCGATTTTCAAATTTTGATACGGTTGCTCTAAAATTCGGGTTAGACCCATCTCCCACTCAATTTGACCCCATGAATAAGAATATGAAGTCGAATTTCCGAAATCATGCACAAATTTTGAGATATATGGAAATTACAATTATAGGTGTTTCCAAAGCACATTTTCGGGCATTTTTGGGGGTCGTTTCATGGATCCATTAGGCAGTTCAGATTCTGTACCTTTGTCCAGGTATAGAATGCTCTGGCAGCATGAGGTTGATCGTTGTATATCACTATAGCTCTTATGTGATGGTTGTCGGTTAGAGAAACACCCACAACAGTTATTGTATTTCTATATATATCAGTTCATTTGTATTTCTACATACATCTCATATTTATTGTATCTTTGCATACACACAGAGTTTATAGCATGTTTTAAACAACTTTTCTTTATATTGCACTTGCTTTAAATTGCTTTATATTGAAATGAGTCAGTCAGGTTGAGTTGAGTGAGCCAGGTAAGTTATTCAAATTCTTTCAGATTCCTTCTAGCCTATGTGTGGTTTAGCTTACCAACTCGCATACTTGTACATTCAATGTACTGATGCCAGTTGGTCTGCATCTTATTATGATGCAGACGTAGGTAACCAGGATCAGCATCCAGCACCTCGTTGATCTAGTTGAGTAGCTCAGAGTCAGTGGTTAGCCTCCTTACATTCCGGAGGACTCTTTTATTCGCTTTCAGTCTTTCATTTATTAGGATGTTGTGGGGTTTGTCCCAACATCCATCTCAGTATTTTAGAGGTTTTATAGACAGTCAGATAGTTATTAGTTCAGATGTCTTTCTTTATCTTTCAGATGTTGTTTAAGACTTAAGTGTCATTTTGGCCAACTTATTATTCTTTAAGTTATTATTTGAGACTGTTTCATTGAGTTAAGTCTTCCGCTGGGTTAAGTAAGCCAGACCAAGGGTTCGCTTGGGGCCAGAAATGGTCTCCAAGTGCCAGTCCCGCCCAGGGTGTAGGCTCGGGGCGTGACAAACTTGGTATCAGAGCACAGAGTTCAATAGTCCTAGGGAGTCTATGAAGCCGTGTTTGTAGAGTCCTAGTTATCGGTGTGAAGCGGGCTACATCTATAATTATGAGGCTGGAACATTTAGGAAATTATTCACTTCCTTCATATCCATCTCGTGCGTTAGAGTTTAATCTCTAAAAGTTTCCTTCTAATTCGTGCTTGCGCATGTTTCAGATAATCATGCCTCCACGAAGAACAGTTAGAGGTCGTCCAGCTAGGAGGAAAGTCGAGGAACAAAAGTTACCCAATGCACCTAAAGTGAAACCTCAAGGGGAAGTTACAAATGCTGAGTTCCGTGAGGCTATAAGGATGCTCAGATAAGTTGTGACTAATCAAGCTGGGCAGCAAAGAGAAGCTTGACAAGAAGAGGCTGAAACTTCAAGGATTCGTGAGTTCTTGAGGATGAACCCTCCAGGTTTCACTGGTTCGAGCACTACTGAGGATCCGGAGAACTTCATTGAGGAGTTGAAGAAGGTATTTGAAGTGATGCATGTTCGTGATACTGCGAGAGTTGAGTTAGCTGCATATCAGATGAAGAATGTTGCTAGGACTTGGTTTGATCAGTGGAAAGGAGGTAGAGCTGAGGATGCACCACCTGCGAGTTGGGCATGTTTTGAAGAGGCTTTCTTGGGGCATTTCTTTCCCCGAGAACTGAAAGAGGCCAAGGTACGTGAGTTCCTCACACTTAAGCAAGATTCTTTGAGTGTGCATGAGTATGGGCTGAAGTTCACCCAACTGTCTCGCTATGCTCCTGAAATGGTTGCGGACATGAGGGGTAGGATGAGTTTGTTTGTTGCTGGTTTGGGCCATTTATCAAGCAAAGAGGGCCGGGTAGCAATGCTTATTAGGGACATGGACATCTCGAGGTTGATGGTCTATATGCAGCAGGTAGAGGAAAAGAAGCTGAGGGATAGAGAGGAGTTCAAAAACAAGAAAGCTAAGACAGGGAATGAGTCCGGGCAACAGAAGAGTAATGCAAATCAGTTGTCTTTCCAACATAAACAGAAGGGACCTGCTCCATCATCTGCTAGTGCACCTGCACCTAAGAACAAGAATGAGTACTATGGTCAAAATTCCAGAGTTAAACCTACCTATTCACAGGGTAGTATGGCACATGGGGGTAGTAAGCCTCCTGCCTGCGCCAAGTGTGGTAGAAACCATTCAGGTATTTGTCGTGAACGCTCCACTGGTTGTTTCAAGTGTGGTCAGAGTGGACATTTCATGCGAGAATGTCCAAAGAACAGGCAGGGTAACGGGGGCAATAGAGCCCAGTCTTCTTCAGTTGCTCCACCAGACAGGGCTGTACCTAGAGGAGCTACTTCTGGTACTGGCGGAGGAACTAACCGTCTCTATGCAATCACTAGTCGCCAAGTGCAAGAGAACTCCCCAGATGTTGTCACTGGTATGATCAAAGTCTTTACTTTTGATGTTTATGCATTGCTAGACCCAGGAGCAAGTTTGTCTTTTGCAACTCCTTATGTTGCAAATAAGTTTGAAATTCTTCCTGAGAAACTTAATGAACCGTTAAGTGTTTCCACACCTATTGGTGAGTCTATTATAGCAGAGAGAGTCTATCGTGATTGTCCCGTTTCCGTCAATCACAAGGGTACCATGGCTGATTTAATTGAGTTAGACATGGTAAACTTCGATGTCATTCTTGGTATGGACTGACTTCATGCCTGTTATGCCTCCATAGATTGCAGAACTTGAGTTGTCAAGTTTCAGATTCCTAATGAGCCAGTTATAGAGTGGAGTAGTAGTTCAGCAGTGCCTAAGGATTGTTTCATTTCGTACCGTAAGGCAAGAAAGTCAGTTTCAAAGGGTTGTATCTATCACTTAGTCCGAGTTAATGATTCAAGTGTTGAGGTACCTCCCATTAAGTCAGTTCCTATAGTAAGAGAGTTTCCAGAAGTTTTTCCTGATGATCTACTCGGAGTCCCTCCTGAGAGAGAAATAGACTTCGGCATAGACATCATTCTAGATACTCGTCCTATCTCTATTCCGCCATATAGAATGGCACCAGCAGAGTTGAAAGAGCAGTTAAAAGATCTATTAGATAAGGGTTTCATTTGACCAAGTGTCTCACCTTGGGGTGCTCCGGTCTTGTTTGTGAGAAAGAAAGATAGTTCCCTTAGGATGTGTATAGATTACCGTCAATTAAATAAGGTTACCCTCAAGAATAAGTATCCTCTTTCAAGGATAGATGATTTATTTGATCAACTTCAGGGTGCCACCTGTTTTTCAAAAATTGACCTCAGATCAGGCTACCCATCAGTTGAAATTTAGGGAATGTGACATTCCAATGACAACATTCATGACTAGATATGGTCATTATGAGTTCTTGGTCATGTCCTTTGGTTTGACCAATGCACCAGCAACGTTCATGGATCCTATGAACAGGGTCTTCAAACCTTATTTAGATATGTTTGTTATCGTCTTCATTGATGACATACTAATCTATTCAAGGAATGAAGAAGGTCATACTAGTCATCTCAGAATAGTTCTTCAGACCTTGAAGGATAGAGAGTTGTATGCCATGTTCTCTAAGTGTGAGTTTTGGCTTGAGTCTGTGGCATTCTTGGGCCATATTATTTCTGATGATAGTATTAGAGTTGATACTCAGAAAATTGAGGCAGTGCAAAATTGGCCTAGACCCACATCTCCAACTGATATTAGGAGTTTCTTGGGCTTGTTTGGCTATTATAGGAGATTTTTTTAGGGTTTCTCATCCATTTTGTCTCCTTTGACGAAGTTGACTCAGAAAATAGTGACATTTCAATGGTCTGAAGCTTGTGAGAAAAGTTTTCAGGAATTGAAAAAGAGGTTGACTAGTGCCCCAGTTTTGACCTTACCAGAGGATACTCAAGGTTTCGTGGTGTAATGTGATGCATCCAGAGTTGGTTTGGGTTGTGTGTTAATGCAGAATGGCAAGGTGATAGCTTATGCCTCCAGGCAGTTGAAGGTTCATGAGAAGAATTATCCAACCCATGACTCAGAGTTGGCTGCTGTACTTTTTGCCTTGAAGTTTTGACGACACTACTTGTATGGTGTTCATGTTGATATATTCACTGATCACAAGAGGTTGCAATATGTGTTCACTCAGAAGGAGCTTAATCTCAGACAGAGGAGGTGGTTGGAATTACTCAAGGATTATGACATGAGTATTCTTTACCACCCAGGTAAGGTTAATTTGGTTGATGATGCTTTAAGCAGGTTATATATGGGTAGTACCACCCATGTTGAGGAAGAAAAGAGGGAGTTAGCCAAAGATGTGCACAGACTTGCACGCCTGGGAGTCAGACTTATGGATTCCACAGAAGGAGGAATAGTGGTGACGAACGAGGCAGAATCATCACTAGTGTCAGAAGTAAAGGAAAAGCAAGACCAAGACACCATTTTTCTTGACTTGAAGGTAAATGTTCAAAAGCAAAGAGTATTAGCTTTTGAATAAGGGGGAGATGGTGTGTTGAAATACCAAGGTAGATTGTGTGTACCAATGGTGGATGAACTCCAAGAAAGAATCATGGAGGAAGCTCATCGCTCCAGATACTCCATCCATCCAGGTTCCACCAAAATGTACCGTGATTTGAGAGAAGTATATTGGTGGAATGGTATGAAGAAGGACATTCCTAAATTTGTTGCTAAGTGTCCAAATTGCCAACAAGTGAAAGTAGAGCATAAAAAAACCTGGTGGTTTGGCTCAAAATATAGAACTTCCAGAATAGAAGTGGGAGATGATTAATATGGACTTTATCACAAGTTACCAAGGTCTCGCAGGCAACATGATTCTATTTGGGTGATTGTCAACAAAATGACAAAATCAGCCCACTTTTTGTCGGTGAAGACTACCAACTCAGCAGAAGATTATGCTAAGTTGTATATTCAGGAGGTGGTAAAACTTCAGGGAGTTCCAGTCTCCATTATCTCAAATAGAGGTGCACAATTTACTGCACAATTCTGGAAATCTTTTCAGAAAGGTTTGGGGTCAAAAGTGAACTTGAGTACTGTCTTTCATCCTCAGACAGATGGACAAGAAGAGCGTACTATTCAGAAATTAGAACATATGTTGAGGGCATGTGTGATTGATTTCAAAGGTAATTGAGATGATCACCTACCTCTCATTGAATTCTCTTACAAAAATAGTTATCATTCTTGCATCCAGATGGCTCCATATGAAGCTATTTATGGGAGAGATACAGATCTCCTATTGGATGGTTTGAAGTTGAGGAAGCAGGGTTGATAGGACCAGATTTAGTTCACCAAGCCATGGAGAAGGTGAAGGTGATTCAGGAGAGGTTGAAAACGGCGCAGAGTCATCAAAAATCCTACACAGATGTTAGGAGAATACCACTAGAGTTCGAAGTAGATGATTGGGTGTATTTGAAGGTTTCACCCATGAAGGGTGTGATGAGGTTTGGTTAGAAAGGGAAACTTAGTCCCCGATATATTGGACCTTATCGCATAGTCAAGAGGATTGGCAATGTAGCTTATGAGTTGGAGCTACCACAAGAGTTAGCAGCGGTGCATCCGGTATTTCACATCTCTATGTTGAAGAAGTGCATGGGAGATCCTTCATTGATAGTGCAAACAGAAAATATTGAGATTAAGGATAATTTATCTTATGAGGAGATTCCAGTTCAGATTTTAGATCGCCAAGTCCACAAGTTGAGAACAAAAGAAGTTGCATCAGTCAAAGTCCTTCGGAGGAACCAATTTGTTGAAGAAGCTACTTGGGAAGCTGAAGAGGATATGAAGAAGAGATATCCACATCTCTTTGAATTCAGAGAAAATTCAGATCAAGGTACTAATCCTCTTCTTAGTACTAGCTAAATTATGAGTGTGCATGTTGTACCTTGCTTTTGCTTGTTGAGTATTGAACTTGGTGTTGCTACCCATAGCTTAGTGAAATAAAGCTCATTCGAGGATGAATGTTCCCAAGGGGGAGATATTGTAACATCTTGCACCTTGAAACGACTATAAAGAGTTTAAAATATGAAAATATTGATTTTTGGAAAGAATAAGGAAATCTGGAAATTTTGTCTAAGTTAAGAAAGTGAGTTTTGGCCATTTTCAAACGGCCATAACTCCTAGCTCAGGAGGAGTTAGGAGCATCTCTTGATATGGTTGGAAAGACCTTAGAAAATTATATTCACGCTTAGGGCTTGGAGAAAAGCCAAGATTCCGTCAAGCTTGCGAGTGGAATTCGTCGGGCCTGATCCCTATTAACGTATGTGAGATTTCTTTCGTGTTAGGTTAGTTTACCCACACACTAACTTCTTTCAATTCAGCGAAATTGGAGTTGTTTGAATGTTAAGAAAGTGAAGTTCTTGAAGAACATTGTTGAATTCTTGTGGGTTGATTGTTGAGTGCCTAGTGTTGAATTGATTCATGTTTTCGGGTTTTTTTCGAGTTAGATTGGCTGTATATTGAGGGTACAATTGATCCTAGGGGTTTGGGGAAAGTATCATGGAAGTTTGGAGGGTTTAGAGATGAAAAACGGAGGAGAAAAGTCGAGAACACCTAGGTACAGGGGTTGGGACGTCGCACTTCTCAGTGTGCCCCAAAATGTTCTCTGAGGTTTGCCCTCTGGTGCGTCACCCCAGCCAGAGCTCCCCTCCCAGCTCTCTGAGGTTTGGGGCCTGGTGCCCCACGCCTCTCAGAGCGCCAGGGACGCCAGTTCTCCCCATTCGTTCCCTACCTTCTCGTACGTGTTCCTAAGTGGTGTACCTATGTTTCCTAGTCGATTCTAACATTATAAAATACATCTAAACATCATGAAATCATCCATAAACATGAGATCATGAACCTTGAATCCATAATCCAATTCAAGGAAAGTTAAGATGAAAGTCAAGAGAAGTAAAAGTCAAGTCAAGATGAGTCCTTAGAGTTTTCCAAATGTTTTAACTTTGTTTTAAAACTTAAAGTTCAAGTTGAGTAAAGTGTAAAGAGTAAAGTTTGAAGTTCATTTCTTCAAAAGTGTATGGGGACTAAGTATTCCTAAAGAGATTTAAAATGTTTTCACATTTAAACAAGAACGGAAACTGAGGTTTCTGAAGAGCCTTCGGACTAGTTTTTTAGAAAAGAGTAATCGCTTTCTAAATGAACCAAGAAGGGAAACTTTGATTTTCAAGATAGCCTTTGAGCTAAGTTCTTTTGAGCACTAATCTCAAATCACAGAGGAAATATGTTTTAAAAAAAACATAAGAGCCAGTACATTTTTGGGAGTAGTATTGAGTACCGAATTGGGGGAGCATTCAAAGAACCCACAACCCCCATAGAACCATGTAGCCATCATGAGTAGAAGAGGTTCATACTTTTTAGATGAATCATTTTCAAATTAGACTAGTGGATCCATTAGGCAGTTCAGATTCTGTACCTTTGGCCGGGTATAGAATGCTCTGGCAGCATGAGGTTGATCGATGTATATCACTATAGCTCTTATGTGATGGTTGTCGGTTATAGAAACACCCACAACAGTTATTGTATTTCTATATATATCAGTTCATTTGTATTTCTACATACATCTCATATTTATTGTATCTTTGCATACACACAGAGTTTATAGCATGTTTTAAACAACTTTTCTTTATATTGCACTTGCTTTAAATTGCTTTATATTGAAATGAGTCAGTCAGGTTGAGTTGAGTGAGCCAGGTAAGTTATTCAGTTTCTTTCAAATTCCTTCTAGCCTATGTGTGGTTTAGCTTACCAACTCGCATACTTGTACATTCAATGTACTAATGCCAGTTGGCCTGCATCTTATTATGATGCAGACGCAAGTAACCAGGATCAGCATCCAGCACCTCGTTGATCTAGTTGAGTAGCTCAGAGTCAGTGGTGAGCCTCATTGCATTCCGGAGGACTCTTTTATTCGCTTTTAGTATTTCATTTATTAGAATGTTATGGGGTTTGTCCTAACATTAATCTCAGTATTTTAGAGGCTTCATAGACAGTCAGATAGTTATTAGTTCAGATGTCTTTCTTTATCTTTTAGATGTTGTTTAAGAATTAAGTGCCATTTTGGCCAACTTATTACTCTTTAAGTTATTATTTGAGATTGTTTCATTAAGTTAAGTCTTCCGCTGAGTTAAGTAAGCCAGGCCAGGGGTTCGTTTGGGGCCAGAAATGGTCTCCGAGTGCCAGTCCCACCCAGGGTGTAGGCTCAGGGCGTGACAGGTGAGATACTCAATGTAATGATACCCTAATCCAACAAATCTTTCAACTTATCCTTTAACTCCTTAAGTTTTGCCAGAGCAATATGTTGGGGAGAAATAGAGATAGGTTGTGTATTGGGAGGAAGATCAATACCTAGTCCATCCCCCTTTAGGGAAGAACACCTGGAAGATCATACACTTCAAGAAACTCATTAACAATGGAACTGACCTTAAAGTAGGGTCTTCAGAATCTATATCTCTAAGCCGAACAAGATGATAGATACATCCTTTATAGATCATTTTCCTAACCTTTAGGCAAAAGATAAATTGACCTATAGGCTTTGAATTTCCACCCTTCTATTCTGTAATAGATTCATTCGAAACATTAAATATGACTAATCAGTTTCGATAATTTATGAGAGCATAACAAGAATAAAGCCAATCCATCCCAAGAATGATATCAAAATCTATCATGTATAGCTCACTAGATCAACTGGAGTGACTCTATGAGAAACTTTAACTAGGCAATATCTATAGTCTCCTCTAACAATAATAGAATCACCAACAAGAGTAGAGACTGAAAAAGGTTCCTAAATGTCACGACCCAAGCCTATTCCCTAGAAGCGACACGGCGTACAAGACTTCGATAAGTCTCATACAAGCCTCATAGCATTCATAACATTCGATATAAGGAAAATGGTACGGAATTAAAACTTTTCTTTAAATACATACAATCTAAAAACCATTAAAACATTTGAAACAACGGAAGTCTATTGTCTCACATGGCCATCTAAAACAATATCTTGAAACAAAAGTATGGTCACGGCCCTTTACAATCGAAGATCTAACAAATGTGTATTACATGAAAGAAAAGAAACATCCAAACACTTGTCCTCTATCTATGAGGACATACCACTTAGTCTTGGAGGAATCTCAATCCAACCTTCAACTAGAAAGAAAGAAACTCACTTGCCGGAACATACACTTGTAGTAAAATAAGAGACATATGGGTTAGCACAAAAAAATGTACTAAGTATGATGAATATGCAAAAACATGCTTAAAACATACATTTTATTTGAAAGTCATGCTTTTATGCCAATTTGAGAAAACTTCATGAACATAAGTATAAGAGGAATAATATACAAACATAACCAAAATACAAGTCATTTCTTCACATTAGAACATAATCATCAATATAAGACATTTCATTACATTAAGCTTTCACCTCAAGCAACCCTAAGCCATACCTTGTGCAATGAATGAATAGCGTTCCATACAACCATCCACACTAGATACCAAATTAAGGCCACCAAAAGTGAACTTACCATTCATCCTTTCCATCTTTACACAATACCCATACATAAGAGACATAAACATTTCATAAGTCATGACAAGGGAAAGCAAATCATAATACAACCCAAGTATAGCATGCATCATTACATTAGAAATTCAAGTCAACATTCTTCATTAGCTTCATTAAGAGCACTTTCATTCATTAGTCATTAAGACATTAGAGAACTCACTATGACCCTCTCAAAGCCTACTCGTGCAATGCATAGATGGCATCCCATATTACCACCCACACTTCATAGAACTTCTCAAGAAACCATAACGCACATCTCACATGATGGGAATAGGCATTAACCGACATAGACCATGAGAGCTAACCATGGAATTCGATGTCATATAGCCCCACATCGTAAAGAGGTGGTCTACTTGCCTAAGGTAGGACTGGTAACATTTTAGCATAGGTCGAAACCATTAGCTAATATCCTATGTGGGCACATATGATAACATGGGCAGCATGGATGACACTAACATGAGTGGCATATACCACTCAAAACCATTCACACCGAGTCAAGCAAAGGATCTCCAAGGCCTATAAGCAATGTTCATGAAAAAGGAAGCATTAAAGGAGCTTGAAGGTCACCAAAGAAAGACATACAATGTGTGTAAGGTACATCAAAATGAGAAGGAAGAAGGAAAGAGGCCATGTGTGCAAATGACCATTTCATGAGTTCAACAATTCACAAAAGAAGGCAACCAAATAAGGCCCTTATCTCATTAAGGGTAAAATTGTCAAAAAGTGTCTTGTTTATTTTTTTTAGTATAAATAGTAGTCTTTTTTATTTTGGGAAGACTTAGACTATATTGAATATTGACTCTCAAATTATAGTATCTTCTTAGTGAGTAATTAGTGAGTAATTAGGGTGAACTCTTGGGATTACTTGTTAACTTCTTGTGTTTGATTAATCAAAGTGTTACCCCTTTGTGATTCTTGGTTTCATTTGATTATTCTTCCTTGGGTTGAATTTAGGTTGTTGAAGTCAATTGGGAGGTGAGGGTTTTAGTCCCTTGTTGCTCATAATTTCAATAACTTGAGTATTAATCCACATATCATTTCTTTCTTTATTCCTTTCCTTTCTTGATCGTTATCATTTGGTATCAGAGCCTAGGTTTAGATTTGTTCTTACAAATCTAGTCTTGGTTTAAAAAGAGTCCAAAAAATTGTCAAATTTTTTTATTTTATTTTTTTTTGTGTTGATTTGTTGTTTTTGATACTAGATCCTTGCTTCCTAGTGTTTTTTGAGTCTAGGTTTCAAATTTTGTTCAATTTGGAGTTGTAGAAGTGAAGTTACCATTGAAGGATTTCAAGCTTTTCAAACTTTTCAAATTTTGAAAGTGGGTCTTTTGATTGAGGAGAAATTGGAGGTTAATAATTAGTGGGCTTTGTTCTCTTAGTTGAAGGGAAGAAAATCCTAAATTTTGAGCCAATTTCGAGTT
>JAJONQ010008654.1:0-10910 GCA_036250385.1 Solanum microdontum
CTGTGTTGCATGAAAACTACATATATACCTAATTGAGAAATATATAGATTGAATTCATTGTATGCTGTTTTAGGACATGGAGCTCATGAAAGTTATATCTTATATTCTTCTTCTCATTTTTCGCTATAAACTATTAGATTTCATGTAAACTATATTGATGAGTTGCTATATTGCTGACTCATTAGATTCAAATTCTTTAATTATTGCCATGTTTTAATCCTTTTTGAAGGAGTTTTAGGCCTTAATTCTCTTGTATGCATGCATTCTATAGAAAAACATGTATGATGAATTTGAATCCAAAAGGCACCAAAAGCACACCGGTTTGGAATGGGTGTCCGACAGAAGCTAGCATGCGTCTCACCGACTAATCGCTGGCTCGAATGGTGCTTTGCTGTCTTAGTAGCACTGTGAAGATTGTGTGGTAAAATGACCTATTGGTGTTCACAGATCCTAGCATAGAAGATTGTAATGAAAAACTGATGGTTTATGCTAGGATGTAATTGGTGCTCCGCTTTCTCTAATCGGCGTCTCGCCGATCCATCACATGTTCAAAGGACACAAGATGAAGGGAAAAAATGTGATTTTTGAAAAAAGTGTCTTCTTTTAGAATGTTCCAAGGATAGAATAGAGATTTGTGCAGTTGTGTACCTTTATCTTCTTCCCAATTAGGGAAATAGACATGGGATATTATAAAACAGAAAAATATTATGCAAGATAGAGAATAGAGAAAAAGTAAAAACTTCTTAGATTTTAGAGAAATAAAACTCATATAAGGGTCAAGCCAAGTTTGAAATTCAAGTTTTGCTCATAAATTTAGCTTGAAATGGAGCATTATTTTATGGGTATTTTATTTATTTTATCTGTTATGAGTAGCTAAACCCTAATGTAGGGGTGTGTGTAGTATATGGGTGTGTAAAACATGAACATGTATTGATTAATTAGATTTAATATTTATTGTATTATATCAATATATTGTTTTCTTAAAGTTTTAATCTAAAATTAGTTGTTAGGTACATTGATTGAGCTCTCTAATACCATCTTGACTTGGGAAAGCTTAATGGAGTTGGGTAACACTCAATAGTGAGGACTTGATGAAATTTACTTTATGGGTTTGATCCAGGGGATGGGATAATTTGAGTAGTTTCACATTTAATGGTGTTGATCTAGGAATAGTCTATCTACTCAAGGTTTGTTTGGTGTTTTATTTGGAAGGGTCCTAAAGTTTGAAAGAATCAAGGGATATATGCTTCATAGTTAAGAAGAATATTGAGTGTAGATTAGAGAAAATGCTATTCATGTATTAATCGATGGTGTTAGGTAATTTTTTATCTATTCAAGTTGAAACCCCTAACGTTATGAATACACCCTTAGTGTTTTCCAACTTGTTAAGTTATACTTTCATCTGGGCTAAAATTATCATCAAGAGGATAATACTGATTAGAATATTTTACTAATTGGAGAACCCACAACCCCTACATCAAACTCACAACTATACCTCCTCCACTTCTATAGCTCATGAATTATAATACATACGTCAGAAAAGATTTCATTTGAGATGAAAAATAATGACTTTTATCCTACACGTACAACAAGTCACAAATATCTTGAAACTCTGAACATAATATTTATCAAAAAGTTGAAAAGCAAAAATACGCCCAAAATTCAATTTTCAAAAACAAACTTTACTGAAAGTTACTCTACATATTCAAAAAAATTAATCTTTTGAATAGAAATACACTTTCTTTGCAATAGGTTAAGATTCATTTTTTTAAAAAATCTTATGTGGTAATCAAGAGTAGATATATGTAGAATAAAATTGTGATGATCTGATTCTGTTGTTACGGAAAAACCAATGGAGAAAGAATTGGGGTCAGAAAACTTTTGAGTAGTAACCTGGGAATTCCTAGCCTAGTCCAGATTTGGACGAAATCTGAGTCAGTGAGGTCTAGGTAAATATGATTACGCATGACAGATCTAATTATGAATTAAATCACATATGTAGATAACTAAGATGTTAAAGAACACGTACGACTTTACAGAGTTGAACTCGGGCGAGTAGAACTCCCAAAACTGATCTTTACGTGAACGAATAGTTTTTGAATGTCATGCGTCGAAGGTGTGTTGTGAAATGGGGTTTTGAAACTCTAAATTTGACTATCGGTCTCCGTGCAAGCCACCAGAGCAGGGCGGCTGTAATGGGATAGGGCCCGCCACCACGGGACTGTCGCGACTTAAGTTTGAAATAAACCCCAAAAATGTCATTATTCTGCAAAGGTCATTCTTAAGAGTTAGGACATTACCCTAGGCAATTTCTTGACAGTTTTCCATGACTTTTGGTTCTAAAGGTAAGGTTTTTTCTCCCCGATTCCATTTTTTGATCTGTAGAACATAAATTTATGAGTATTTATCATTGGGGGAGGGTTTTGGCCTGAAGTTGATGGTGGAAAAAAGCCCTAGCTGCACCTTAGGATCATGGGTTAGGTCTTGGGTTATTAAGTTTATTGTAATCAGGGTAAATTAGACCTTAATTATTAATCCTTGTGTATTATTACTTATTGGTAGACCTAGAAAAAAGAAGAAAGAATCTGAAAAGGGAAGAATCAAGTTTCTTAGGAGAATTCAAGCTTGGGTTCGAGGTAGGTGATGGTTTTATTTCATGTTTGTGTGATGTATGTTAGTGATTCCTTCATTGTAATGCATGTATGTATGTATATGTTGAACTATTAATCACAACTAATGTAAATGAGTATGAATGAATTATTGTAAGCCATGAATCAACATTTAATTGTATGATTATAAGAATATACATTGTGATTGTGATTGTGGCATGTTCAATGGATCAAGTGTCACGTTCCGACACACTAACTAGGATCATATTTTACGTACCGACATACATATTGGATGAGGTGTCATGTTCCGACAAACTAACTTGGATCGGGTGTCACGATCCGGCACACTAACAGTTTGGGTATGGGTTCAATGAGAGGACCATTGACTTGTCATATATGGTTATTATTGAGAATGTGGAATTGTAAATTACTCTTGAAATGATAACTGATATTTTATATGTTCTGTATATGTGTGTTTACTATGGTGTGACTCCTTATATAAATGATTCACTAACTGGAATATCAGCGTGATCCTACCAGTTTATTGTGGTTGTGTACTAATTTTGAACTTGCTCCTTTTTTTTTGAGTACAGGGCATCTTCAGGCGGGTACAGATAGACCTCGTTTAGGAGATCAGTGAGCAAGATCAGATTCAAGGGTGAGTCAGTTTTTTCAGGCTGCCATAGGTCCTCTATGTTTTTGTCCACACTTTTCGAACTCAAACTTTCTAGTTATATATATTCGTATGTTAAGTTTGGGTTGTACCAATTTTCCTTAGACTTTTTGAAGTTTAGATGTTTTGGTACATTGACTTTCAAATTCTAGGAGTGTTTTCCGAAATGTTTTAGTATCGAATTGTTAGACTTCTGGAGTTTATGGGAACTCCACTTTATTTCAGCATTTAAACCTGCTTCCATATCTTTAAATGTTTGGTTTTGGGGTTAGTTTGTTATTAGTAATGGTTCTCCCACCAGAGGGTTAGTGTGGGTTTCAATCACGACGGTCTGGGTTGTGACAAACTAGGTATCAGAGCACTAGGTTCGTTGATCTCATTGTACCAAAATGAGTCTAGTAGAATGTTGTGGAATGGTACATAGATGTCTGTACTTTTCTTTGAGAGGCTATAGGACTTTAGGAAAACTCATTTCTTTCTTTCCTTCGTGCTATTACTTTAATCCAATTGGTATCTAGGTGATACAAATTGGTATCTTTCCACCTTTACTGTATAGTCAAAATTAGAGCAACAAAAGTGATAACGCCAACACTAGCAATAGAGGATGCATCCTTCCAAATAAACATGTTTCCCCGATTCAATGTGGGCATGTTATGAATAATGACAAACATGAAGTTTTTATTTTGTTCTTAAGGTTGATGGTCATGAGCTGCTTCATAAGATGGATAAGGTAGAGTGATTTGGCGTTGAGTTTATGATAAACCAGCTCAAGGGAGACACCAAAATGTGGTGGTTGTCTCATGTTGAGTGTCGACTAGTAAATGCACTACTGATGACTTGAGAAACATTTTATAGCTTTCTTTATGGAGAAGTATATACCCTGAACTTTGAGGGATGGGAGGAGAGATGAGGTCCTAAATATAGACCAACATTATGTGGTTGTTGCAATCTATAAGGCCAAATTTTGTGTTTTATCCAAATATGGTATACCACTTTGCTGTAGTGTAAAAGAGAAAATTTGTCACTTAGGAAGGGATTAAGGTCAAATTTGCAGATTTAAGCTTATACGTGACAACAATGAGGAAGTTTTGTAAGGGACGGCTAGATAATGAACACCATTACTTTGGAAAATGCATTTAGTATTGTTGTCATAACATGTATGGGTTGCTTAGTAAATGATGAATTTATGTTGCGACAATTGAGGTTAGAATCTCTACTGCCATTTCCTAGATTGAGTGTATATCAAAGAGGGTCATGGTACAACTACTACAGTAGCAGCGATGCTTACTTGGTTAAGTTACTAAGTGTGTTACAATTGTGGAGAGCCTGGGCATATGATGAGGAAATCACCTAGGTCATGGAGGCTGGAGAAATAGTAATGCAGGTAGGGGAGCAGTGCAGACAGGCAAGGAGGTTTCCCGTCAAGATGACAAGGCTCAATTTTATTCCTTTTAATTCAAGAACGAGGCAGGGTCTTCAGACGCAGTGATCACAAGTACTATTCTTGTATGTGACAGGATTGGTATTGTTTTGTTTGATCCGGGTTGTACTTATTCATATGTGTCCATTCTGTTTACCTAGGGATTTTATATGATTTGCGATGTAGTTTATGGCCCCATAAATGTTTCTAGCCCAGTTGGAGAGTTTGTCATAGTCACCCATGGCTATCTTGCTTGCCCTATCTTGTTTATGGGTTTTTAGACTTGGGCTGATTTGTTTTTTTGGATATGACTGAATTCGATATCATCTTAGGCATGACTTGGTTGTCCTCCTATTATGCTTTGCTTAATTTTAATAATAAGTTTGTGACTCTGGAGATCCCGGGTAGGGAAAAGTTACAGTGGGAAGGGGTGTACAAGCCTAAGCCAGCTAAGATCATATCCTCTATTCGGGCTAGAAAACTGGCGGGGCAGGGTTGTTTGGCTTATTTGGCTCATATTCGGGATGTTAAGGTTGAGCCTCCCTCTATTGAGTCTATTCCGGTGGTGTCAAAATTTTTTAAATGTGTTTCCTACAAATTTGCCTGGTATTCCTCCGGATAGAGATATAGATTTTTGTAACCTGGTACGCGCCACATTTCTATTCCTCCGTATTGCATTGCTCCGGTGGAATTGAGAGAGCATAAGGCTCAAATCCAAGAGATTATTTATAAAGGATTCATCCATCCTATTGCTTCACCGTGGGGTGCTCCTGTTTTGTTTGTTAAGAAAAATGATGGTAGTATGAGGATGTGCATAGAGTCTCGACAATTGAATAGGGTCATTATAATAAGTATCCATTTCCTCGGATATATGATCTTTTTGACCAGTTGCAAGGTGCATCCATTTTCTCTAAGATTAATCTATTGTCTGGCTTTCATCAGTTGAAGATTAGGCATGAGGATATACCAAAAATGACATTTAGGACATGCTATGGGCACTATGTGTTCCTAGTTATGTCGTTTGGGTTGAAAAATGTGCCTGCTTCTTTCATGAGTTTGATGAATGGTGTGTTCAAACTATTACTTGATCTGTTTGTTATAGTATTTATTAATGATATTTTGGTTTATTCAAAAAGTGAGGAAGAACATGTCGACCATCTTCGTATTGTTTTAGGTGTTCTTCGGAAACAAATGTTGTACACGAAATTTTCTAAGTGTGAATTTTGGTTAACTTCAGTTGCCTTTTTGGGGCATGTAGTTTCAAGGGAAGTGGTAATGGTAGATCCCCAAAATATTTAAGCAGTCAGGAATTGGTTTCGGTCTAGCTCGGTAACTAAAATTAGGATTTTTGTAGGGCTCGCTAGTTACTATCGATGATTTGTGAAAAACTTTGCTTCTATTGCCACACATTTGACAAGGCTGACCAAGAAGAAGGTACCTTTTGAATGGACTGAAAAATGTGAAGAGATCTTTCAAAGGCTCAAGACTCTCTTAACCACAACACCTATTCTTGCACTACCGGTGGATGGTAAAGATTTTATTGTTTACAGTGATGCCTCACATTCAGGTTTGGGTGCGGTGTTGATGCAGGATAAGAATGTCATAGCTTATGCATCGAGGTAGTTAAAAGTACATGAGCAAAATTACCGAACACATCATTTGGAGTTGGCATCGTTAGTGTTTTCTCTCAAGCGACATTATCTTTTTGGATTCAAGTGTGAGGTATTTACTGACCACCATAGCCTACAATATGTATTCACCCAAAAGGATCTAAATCTGACACAGCGAAGGTGAATGGATTTACTCAAGGATTATGATGTGACCATCCAGTATAATTCGAGTAAGCCTAACGTGGTGGCAGACACATTAAGCCGAAGGGCGGTGAGTATGGGTAGTCTAGCTTGCTTGGGGAAAACCAAGCGACCTTTAGCAAAAGAAATTCAACATTTGGAGTCTAAGTTCATGCAATTGAGCATCTCAGAAAAAGGTGGGGTGTTATCTAGCATTGAGGTTAGGGCCACCTTCATTGAGGAGATCAAGGCCAAACAGTTTGAGGATGAGAATTTGAATGAGCTTAGAAAGAAGATAGTGATTGGTAAGGCAAAAGATATGGTTCTTTAGGCGGGTGGCATGCTCAGTTTTAAAGGAAGGATTTGTGTTCCTAGAGTGGGCGACTTGATTCAAAATTTCTTGACAGAATCCCATGGTTTGCGGTATTCAATTCATCCGGGTGTGCCTAAGATGTACCGAGATTTGAAGCGACTTTATCGGTGGTCTAGCATGAAGAAAGTTATAGCGGAGTTTGTGGCTATGTTTCAAAATTGCCAACAAGAAAAATATGAGAATCAAAGGCCGACAAGTTTTCTTCAAAGAATGCCAATTCCAGAATGGAAGTGGAAAATAATAGATATGGATTTCGTGGTTGGTCTTTCCAAGACATTGGGAAAGTATAATTCTATTTGGGTAGTGGCAGACAGATTAACTAAGTCAGCCCATTTTATCCCAGTTAGAAATAGTGCTCAGCAGTTGGCCAAGATTTATGTGAAAGAGATAGTGAGACTGCATGGGGTGCCCCTTTCTATCATCTCGGACCATGGTACACAGTTCACATCCAAGTTTTGGGGAAAGTTAAATGAGGAGTTGGGTACTCAACTCACTTTTAGCACGCCCTTTCATCCACAAACGGATGGGCAATTAAAGAGTACTATCCAAATGTTAGAGGACATGTTGAAGGTATGTGTGATCGACTTTGGAGGACATTGAGATAAGTTCCTACCTTTGTGTGAGTTCTCCTGGAATTACAGTTACCACTCCAACATCGACATGGCACCTTTACACGCACTGTATAGGAGAGGATGTAGATCACCCATAGGATGGTTTGAGTCTTGAGATGTAAAACCTTTGGAGGTTGACTTGGTGAAGGATGCTAAAGATAAGGTAAGAAACATCCAAGCTAAGCTTCTCCCCAAAGTCGACAGAAAAAGTATGCAGACCATAAGGTAAGGGACATGGCATTTCAGACTTTTGAGCAAGTTCTTCTTAAGGTGTGACCCATGAAAGGGGTGATGAGATTCGACAAGAAGGGTAAGCTTAATCCTAGGTACATTGGACCCTTTGAAGTTCTTGAATGTGTAAGGCTAGTGGCTTATAGATTGGCTTTACCTCCTAACTTATCAGGAGTTCATCCGGTATTTTATGTGTCCATGTTGAAGAGATTTTATGGGGATGGGGATTGCATCATAAAATGGGACTCAGTTTTGTTAGACAAAGACCAACAATATGAGAAGGAACTAGTTGCAATTCTTGATTGTGATGTCCGGAAGCTGAGGACCAAGGAGATTATGTCCGTGAAAGTTCAATGGAAGCATCATCCTGTTGAGGAAGCCACTTGGGAGACCGAGAAGGACATGCGAAACAAGTATCCCCAGTTGTTCGATGATTCAGGTACTACTCTAACCTTACTTTAGTCACTCTTTCCTAGTTTATCACTCTGGGATGAGTTATGGGTAAATTGGTATTTATTGTAACGACCTGATTTCTCCGTTAGGGAAAAGCTAATGGAGAAAGAATTAGGGTCTGAAAACTTTTGAGTAATAACTTGGGAATTCCTAGCCTGATCCAGATTTGGACAAAATCTGAGTCAGTGAGTTCTAGGGGAACATGGTAAAAAATGAAAGATCTAATTATGAATTTGACCAAATGAGTAGATAGCTAAGACGTTAAGGAACCCGTACGACTCTACGGAATTGAATTCGGGCGAATAGAACTCCCGAAACTGATCTTAGCGTGAACGAATTGTTTTTGAATGTCATGGGTCGAAGGTGTTTTGTGAAATGGGGTTTTGAAACTATTAATTCGAATATCTTTCTTTGTGCAAGCTGCCAGGGTGAGATTTATCCCGTCAGGGCAGGGCCACTGTAGAGGGATAGAGCCCGCCATAGCACGACAATCGCGACTTAAGTCGGAAATAAACCCCAAAAATGTCATTATTCTGCAAACTTCATTCTTAAGAGTTAGAAGATGACCACATACAATTTATTGGTAGTTTTCCTCGACCTTTGGTGCTAAAGATAAGGTTCTTACTCTCCGAGTCCATTTTTCGATCTGTAGAACATAAATTGATGGGTATTTATCGTTGGGGGAGGGTTTGGCCTGAAGTTGATGGTGGGAAAAAGCCCTAGCTAAACCTTATGGTCATGGGTTTGGTCTTGGGTTAGTGGGTTTGTTTTAATCTGGGTAAATTAGACCTTTTAATATTGATCCTTGCATATTATTATTTATTTGTAGACCTAGAACAAGCGGAAAGAATTTGGAAAGGGAAGAATCAAATTTTTTAGGAGGATTCAAGCTTGAATTCGAGGTGGGTGATGGTTTCATTTCATGTTTTTATGATGTATGTTAGTGATTGCTTCATTGTAATGCATGTATGTATGCGAATGTTGAACTATTGATCACTCCTAATGTAAATGAGTATGAATGAATGATTGTAAGCCATGACGAAACACTTGATTGTATGATTATGAGAATGTGCATTGTGATTGTGATTGTGGCATGTTTAAAGGATTGGGTGTCACGTTTCGACACACAAACTGGGATCAGATGTCATGTACCGACATACATATTGAATTGGGTGTCACGTTCCGACACACTAACTTGGATCGGGTGTCACAATTAAGCACACAAACAATTTGGGTATGGGTTCCACGAGAGGACCATTGACTTGTCATATATGTGTATTATTGAGAATGTGGAATTATACATTACTCCTAAAATGATAACTGATATTGTATATGTTCTGTATATGAGTGTTTACTATGTTGTGACTGCTTATAAACATGTTTCACTTACTGGAATAGTCACGTGATCCTACTAGTACAGTTTAGTTATGTACTGATTCTGCACTTGCTCCTTCTTTGTTGAGTACAGGACATCTTCAGGCGGCTACAGACAAATCTCGTTTAGGAGATTAGTGAGCAATATCAGATTCAAAGGGTGAGTCAGTTCTTTCAGCCTGCCATGGGTCCTCTATGTTTTAGTCCATTCTTTTCGAACTCACACGTTCTAGTTTGATTCGTTTGTATGTTTAGTTTTGGTTGTACCCATTTTCCTTAGACTTGTTGAAGTTTAGATATTTTGGTACATTGACTTTCAGATTGTAGGAGTGTTTTCCGCAATGCTTTAGTATCGAATTGTAAGACTTTCGGAATTTATGGGAACTCCACTTTATTTTTGCATTTAAACCTGCTTTTGTATCTTTAAATGTTTAGTTTTGGGGTTAGTTGGTTAGTAGTAATGGTTCTCCCACCGGAGGGTTCGTGTGGGTGCCACTCACGATGGTCTTAGTCGTGAGAAAAATAAGTTACATTAGTACTATATGCAATAAGGTTTTATGAAACTTCATCTACAGAAGTCAAAGTATCACAAAAAGTTACTTCATTATTCACACTATCACAAGAACTTACTTCATTTATCTTAAAACCTATAAAAAAAAAGGCGAGTGAAAATTCAAATACCCTATTCTCTTAGATATAGAAATATTCTAAACTTTATAAATATGGTTCTCAAAGGAGAAAACGTATGGAAATTATTTTAAGTTTAAATTCAAGTATACAAGTTGAACAAATATATATGGAGTCTTTACCCATATATCATAGTATATTTAAATTCAGATATAGCTAATTTGACTACCAAATTATTAATGGCTTAAACAACATGAACATGAGAATTCAACAAAAAAAAACTCATCAAATGAATATTCAAAGAACTTCTACATAAAAATATAAAAATAAAACAACAAATATGTATGAATGGTATGAACTGCCTAAACGAGAATTCTTGAACATCAACCAAGCAGTTCAGATATTCATAACCACTAAATCTTAATTAAAATAAAA
Organism: Solanum microdontum; assembly: GCA_036250385.1. Classification (NCBI taxonomy): domain Eukaryota; kingdom Viridiplantae; phylum Streptophyta; class Magnoliopsida; order Solanales; family Solanaceae; genus Solanum; species Solanum microdontum. The sequence continues at coordinate 10,597 of JAJONQ010008654.1, forward strand.
AATATAGAACATCATCAACAATAACAAACCCCACAACATAAATGCAGTCCAACACAAATTATTATTTTTCTTAAAATAAAGAATAATGAACAACTTACCTGAATGAAAATATTAATCAAATGATAAATTACAAAAGGATCAACTCGTGGAGTAGATCTGCATATTGTTATAATTGAGGAGAAATATTGATTTGGGTGGATGAGTTGGTGGAAGGTAGATTTGCTAATATGATACAATTGAGGGGGGGGGGGGGGGAGAGGCAAGACAACATAAAAATTTATATAACCAAGTGATGGGAAATTACATCAATCCAG